>JAUTBT010038325.1:0-17610 GCA_032361225.1 Lepetodrilus schrolli
AACGCTGACTGATTATAATTGTAGCTAATAATTATGTTCTTTCTTGGCACAACACTTTTGATAGATTTACTGTAATTCCCACCACTAGCAATAAGGAAGCTAATTTTGGCTGTCGTAATTATATTTCTGTGCGAAAATATTTGTTTCGGGTTGTAACTGAAACTGAAGTTTCCGGGTACAAAGAAAAACTGAATAAAATACGGAGGACGGTTATTGCCACTTTCAACCGAATTACAATTAGGAAACGATAGGCTAAACAGCTTTACATGTTATCACAGTAAGAATTGTGTGTTCAAAATGTATTGTCCTATTTTGAATGAACAGTCATAAATGTAGTTATAAAAGTGATCTAATATTATTTAGATACATAGAAATATTTACACAGGCATTGAAGAATCAAGAAAATACAAATGACTCCCTGGAGTAAAATGGAGGAATACATGTTTTTGCTCAAAGTGTTTAATTATTAAATGGTTAGATGTGTTCCTCGTATGGTATTCCTTACTATAAAGGCTATGATCAATTTGATATAATTTAAAATTGTCGGGTTGACAGCAGGTTTGAACTTTAACTTCAATAATGTCACAACGTAACTAAATAATACATTATATAGCCGATACGACGACAAAGCAACAATTCAAAATAATACAATGGGAAAACTAGCTGTTATCAGCTGGTTATGCACATAATGAAAAATGCATGTCTTTATGATGTTTAAATACTGTTATGTTCCCAGGTGCGATAGAATTCAAACATTAATTGTTTATGAGCCATAATACATCTTTTCGGTATTGACTTCAACCTATCTGAAATACTGCTGTTTCTTCCTTAAATAAAGCATACACATGTCCATGTGCGTTGATAGTTGTATGGCATGTACATGTTTTTAGAGAGAAAGAAATAATAAACAGAAATTATATTAAATTTTCTTTTAATTTTCCTGTATTAATTTCACTCGTTCCTTATAACCATTTCCCCAAGTCTAGAAATCCATAGAAAAATCCATATAAATCTGTTTGAAATATACACCTGTAAAAGATTTAAGCGCCCCCGTCTTTTTCCAACTTTTGAAATGTAAACAACTTATACAAGTTACTAATATTTGTTTTTAGACATACCTGACAATGAAAACAAAAACAATTGATGATAGTTTTAGTAATATTTAATTACAATAAGAACCTATCTGTAATTGTTATGGATTTGGCAAAAATAAAGCATGATCAAAGTTTGGTCATAGAAGGCGAATGAAAGGCCACATGTATGAAATTGATATATGAAACAATGTCTACACATTTCACATTTGATAATGAGTTAATTTCACTAATAACGTGTGTATTTGCCCCGTGCAGGGATGACTGCTTCAACCTTTCTTCCCATCCTTCCAGTGAATCATCAGACACGATGCATCGGTATTTTCTGCCACTAACGGTGTAAAACAATTCGTACTCAAGAAATGTTACATCAATTAAAATATTATTCATTTTTATCAAATCTGTTGTCACTGTCTAAATATGCTAGGGTGTGCTTAACCTTTTCCCATGTGTATAGTATAAATAAAACATAAAACTGACTGTTATCAGTTTTTAACACAATGAGAAATCAAACCACACGTCATCAATACCTCAGACACTGATGCGACTTCAGACCAACTCGGACACACTAAGCATGTAGACACGACTGAAGCACGTCCTGCAGTGTAGGATCGGCGTCGATTACTGGGAGCTGCCATTGTGTTGTCATGATCAGGTAATGGATTGCCCTCTGATGTTCAGAATTCAGCGAGTATCAGACTTGAAATGGCATTGTAGCTTGCACTGAGCAGAGAATACCAAAGCCTTAAGGTGACGTTTGTCATGGTATCAATTAAAGAATTGGTGTTTGTCGCCACCGTCTGCGATCTTACTGGCAATATTTGTTGGTGTGTGTTGGAATAAATTCTAAGAGAGATATAGAAAGAAACAGAGAGAGAGAGAGTGTGTGTGTGTGTGTGGGAGAGAGAGAGAGAGAGAGAACGAAGGAAACTTGAAGGAAACTCCTAAACGAGTCCTAAAAGTGTTTCACGACCACGTCATAATTCTTATCCCTTCTTAAATCGGCATCTAACTTAGGAGGTGATAAACTGGGTCATAAAGTTAGGATCTCCTAAATTTAGGATGTCGTTGTGAAAAGGGGGGCCAGGTGTTTTGGATAAGGACTAGGAGCTTTCAAAGCTTCTGACCAGCAGTTATTATTGAAATTGTGTGAACATTGAGGCCTCTGTTTTAAGGTCCATCCATGACCAATAAGCTAAGACTGCCGACGTACCACCCCATTACTATGATCACCAGAAATCTACATACATCAATCAATCATAGTGATTAATAGCACTGCATCAGTGTGTACAAGCTGTAGACTACACCCAAACGAACGCCTGGAAACACATGTTCTCTGTGAACACATATGACAGCACTAACCCAGATTCACTGAACACCATTGACAGATACACACTTTGAACACTTGTGATTCACTATAACCAGTATTTTAATTATGTATTTATTGTTATTACAATTTGTGTTTAGAGCCACTTTCAAGATCTTTTCACTTACATCACGCCTTGTCAGTTTAGGGTAGAAGGAAACATGCATCATCCATAGCGCTGAATGTTGCAGTAAACCTGCGAGCACTGGCTGTTACTGACAGACCAAGGATGTAACCAGTACCGTATTCACAGTGAACACCCATAACAGTCTAGCACATATTTACTGAACATTTCTGAGTACCAAGCACAGATTATAATCATATATCGAATGGAAACACCAATCAGACTAATCCATATAGTGAAATGTCCATAACAGATTAACCCACAATAATTGCAGACATTTGCATTGCACAAAGAGCAGCATGGAACCTATATCAATTTCTTTAATTAAAATTATTAATCTTACAATTACAAAAAATAGATCATTAATTTACTAAAAGAAACTTTCCATTTAACTTTGTACATTTTCGCATAGATGTAAACCTAAATTGCATTAATTACATTATTAAATGTTGTATATTAATAATAAAGTTGTTGCATATTAATAACAATAATAGTACACATACCATTTTTAGGATAGACACCTTTGGCTGTCAAAGTAAACATGGTGCTCACGTTTAGCGAATTCTCTGGTCAATTGTCGACCGACAGCAAAATCCCACTTACAAACTATATCCTGCCACAGTCCACAGATGTCAATATTGATATGACAATACCAACACGTTATCTGCAATGTCCGATATCCTTAAGAAATATGTGACCACATTGGAGAGGTATTTCTTCAATATTGTACTTCTAGTCCTTAGTCTGAAAATACAATCTCCAACCAATGTTCAACGTGGAGAAGAATATAGTCAGTCTGTATCCACGACACCCCTACCACACCTTCTGTAGTGAATCTCACAGTATACACTGGACATGTGATGTCAAATTAATCAAAATTACTTTTCAAAGTCGACATGCGTGTCCGTTGCACAACATGCTACAGTTAATTTCCACAATGCAAAGGTAACAGCATTCAGGTTGGCTGGACAGGTGTACAATACACACAAACAGGAACGTTACGTGTCGCCATGTAATAATCTGCTGGATTATTTACCAGTCATTCTTCCACGAATGACCGCAGCTAATCCGTTGTGGTCTCCAGGCTAACAGTGGGTGTCTAACTTCTACCTAACACCAGAGGTGTATATTAGACCTAATATTGGACTAATGGGTGATATACAGGAGTGTTTGTTCTGGTACAGGTCGTGACGGTGTCTGAACGTGAAGGAATGAATGACAGTCAACTGGACAGGGATGTGTATGGTAATATTTATAATATGCTGCAGTATAAAGTACTTACTTGAACGTGTTGAAGGTAAGGCTTTGTCATTAAATTATTAATGTCCATTCATAATAATCCCTCTTGATATATTAATTACCGAGAGGCTCTACAATCTGAATACTATTTCAATGAATGTGGAATAATCTCATTGTGAGAGAAAAAAATATTATCATCTATTAAAATTAAGTTTGTGGAGATCCAAAGTATGCTGAAAAGGCCAAAATAATTGCATAGTATAACCATGGCAACTTAAAATATGATGGATTACAGGTAATTTAATTCAATGATATTCTACTACTAAAATACTTTCTACTGTATGTAAATGTATGTGTACCTATATGAGCCTGTGTGTGTGTGTATGTATGTGTGTGTGTGTGTGTGTGTGTGTGTGCGCGCGTGCGCGCGTGTGTGTGTGCGTGTGTGTGTGTGTGCGCGCGTGCGCGTGTGTGTGTGTGTGTGCGTGTGTGTGTATGTGTGTGTGTGCATGTATGTTATGAACTGTGCACACATCAGTATGTCTGTAAAGCACACTATTATTGTACTGTACCACCCACTATACCACCCTGTGTAATAAACTCTAAAGCAAGCACTCTTTGATAACACACTGGACATCGGAAGACCTAGCACGGCGAGACTGTTACCTACACTTACATAATACACTTAAACATAACTGAGTCTGCTAATCAAATGATTATCAGTCATTTGTATAATCACCTGTCCAATTATAAACGGGAAACCATATGCACAAATTGTTTTGATGAGCTATATTATTAGTAATTAATTAATATTATAATTATACGTATTCCAAATGATAACAGGTATTAGCAACAATTTTACTTTACCTAAATAATTTGATTCTTAAATATTTGTGACATATCTGTGACACCAGAGACACTTGAGTGACACCTGAGAGCCGATTGAGTGATGCCCTAGTCAGCCCTTGGCAGTATGGTATCATAATGGGACCTAGCCTGTTAGAAGGCTTCAGGCCTGTGTGTACCCACGATACCTGTCCTATAGCCCGTGTATACCTATAGCCCGTGTATATTTAACAAGGTTGATTACTGTGAGGGGACCTCACTAATACAACTGACTTAAGACTTACTTAAGTGAATTCATTCCACTTTGGGATTAGGAAACGGAAATGGACATTGGGCCCATTGGCTTATCATTGTGTGTGTGCCACACTGACTCATCACATCGCTGCTGTCTCTTATCTTGTGATGTAAGAGATCATGTTAAATATTTCTCAAGATATAGCAATTGGTTTAAGAAATTATGATGCATGCATTGGAGACCACAAATGCACACATTGAAAACAAACAGCAAGAAAAATAACCTTTGACAATCCAGGACTACCAGTATGTATGTATATTGAAGTGCTTAGATATAACATACAAACATGAAACATTAAACAAATAATCTTTTGATTGTTGGTATGTATGAATATATTAATACTATCTGAACATGTTGTATTATCATGATTATATATTATAAGGAATTGTAGTCTGTGTACGTACTTGTTAGATAAATGTATTGCCATACAGTGATAAATTGAGTAAAGTATGTTGAATTAGGTGTGGGTGTGAATTGTTCACAATGTTGTTAAACAGGTTGCATATTGTATCACATTAAAATCGATATCATTCGAATACCTAAACTCTGCATCATTTGAATAGAAACTGTAATAGTTCAATTGAATGTCAACATGCATCACTGTGACATTATGAGTTAGGTAGTTAAGTACATTGAAGAGTTGAACACACCCTTCTACTGAGAACTTTACATATACACACACATGCACACACACACACACACACATGCACACACACATACACACACACACACACACACAAGAGAAAGTGTTAAATATTTAGTGTACAGTTAACAAATATATCTTGAAAAACAAATGTTCAACAGATCATCTTCCTAAATGTTTCACAAATTCTTCCCTGAAGATGTATTTATAGAACATTTAGGAAGATGATCTGTTGAACATTTATTTTTCAAGATGTATATGTACAATATATATACAACTCATGCTGTACTGGAGCATCTTCACAAACAAAACCAACACTGTTAAAAGTCACACATCTACTACCAGTGATCATACTGTTATATATATATACCACTAGACCTCACTTGACAATGACTGGCTCTGAGTGCTATCTGGTCACTATTACCACTGACCCTGGTGGTCAGGTCACTGCTACTGCTGACCCTGGTGGTCATTATATGGACAAGATGGTCACCTAGTAACCTGTGTGTCCCCCACACACAAATGAAGTCTTCTTATGGTATATTTCAACAATATTGTTGACAGAGAGGCTTTCCACAGTGTGTATATTCATACAGACTTGTTTAACCGCATTGTGTGCTCTGAATGTGGCAGGGTCTGCCAGGAGGCCGGGTCTCAATGGATGCTGCAGTCTCCTATGTCATACTATTCTGGGTAGACAGACCCTGGTGCACAGGGATGCAGGCAATATACAGGCAATGCAGTATTCCATTGCTGCTATAGATTGAACCAGGCAATATGCAGGCAATATACAGGCAATATTCAGGCAATATGCAGGCAATATTCAGACAATATGCAGGCACTATGCAGGCAGTATACAGGCAATATGCAGGCAATATAAGTCAATATGCAGGCAAGCTACAGGCAATATGCAGGCAATATAAGTCAATATGCAGGCAATATACAGGCAATATAAGTTAATATGCAGGCAATATAAGGCAATATAAGGCAATATGCAGGCAATATACAGGCAATATGCAGGCAAAGAAATGTACCCAAGCTGCTTCAGAATAAACACCATGCATATGGGAAAACACAATTTGTAAATACACAGAAACACAATCCATGCAAGTATTTTTTAATATACCAGATTGAATTGTACAAATATTATTTGAATTATACGGAAAGGATATGTCAGTTTCTAAAGCATTTGAAAGCAATGTAAAGCTAATCTCCTTGCTGAAGGCATCTGGAGATATCACATCAAGCAGTGAGTGTGATTAATCAACCCTGTAAAAGGCTTCTGTTCAATGTCATAAGAAATATGCAAATGACAGATAAAACTGATAAAGTATTAAGTGAATAGTGCTTACATATACCAGGAACAGTTTAATTAGTAACTAAAATGTATTACAGTGAATAAGTGAGTGAATTTTTGTTTTATGTGACGGCTGGAATCTTTAACCCATACCTGATGATTTGTATTACAGATAACAAAATATTTTAGGAGAAGATCCATAACACTGCCAAAAGTATGGCAGTATTGATAAAAATATCAAACATAAAACAAAATAAAATGTTCAAATGAGCTATAAAAGTGTTTTACTAACACATATACTCCTTTGATGAACTACATGAACCCTGCCCATTAGATTAAACATTATTAACGTGATTAATAGAATTGTTAGTGACCAAATGTCAAACATTTTTCCATCACTACAACAGTCATCATACACCCTATAGGCTTCGTTCCACGATAACCTGACAACACAGCTGTGTCCAGTTTGGAACTACCACTTGAACCTTGGTCCAGATGACCCTGGCCAAAACTACAGAAACACACCACACCACACACACACACACACACACACACACAGAAACACAGAAAGTGTTGACTGTGACTTTCTCATTTCATCCCCAACTCTCTGGAGTCTAAATGACACAGTTGTCCTAGTCGGGGTTTTACAGCCTTCAAATATCCTACTAATGTGCCTTAACACTCTCTGTCACTGTTAGCCAGGGCTGGTGCATTTCCTTGATTGTTATATGTCAACTACAGTAACCAGTTACTTCACTGTCTGTCTGTGCGCTGTTCATGTGCTATCTGCAAACACTGCACAGTTGCAAATATGTCAAGTATTCTGTAAACTCAGAAATCAAAATATGAATGGTCAACGACAAGAAATTCCAAAGGGTGGGTACTTGAGGTATTTACTTCGCAGATACTTCAAAACTAGGTGGGCATGTTTTCAATGGGAGTAGAACCTGATGCAACTATTTGAGCCACGATTCTGGTGTGGATGAACTGATGGTAGGAACTGTACCGATGTGGACCAAATGATTGGAAACTTTCATTACTGCTGCAATTAATATGCTGGCTATGTGAAATGAAGCTTAGAGGTTACAAAACATTTTTGAATATGACTTCATGCTCAACTCATAGTTTTGTTCACAAATTCCCATCGTAAACTCGGGCCTTAGATACATTTTGACATCACATCGATGACATGGTTTCCGTAGCCTAAGTACATGACAGCCAATTATTATTCATATCTAGTATTTATGTAAATTACAATGGAATGTGCAATCTGTGCCAGCTAGGCATGCATCCCATTGCACTGCATGCATGGTGATCCATCAAACTATTGGGATCAAGGTCCCCTGGCTCACTGAGTATCTGGATCCAGATCCACACATTGAGACTATAGCTGGACCCAGCTCCACTCACTGAGACTATAGCTGGACCCAGCTCCACTCACTGAGAGTTCAGGTCCCCGATACACAGAACAAATAATAGCGCTAGGAGAATTGTAGCTCCATGTTAATGTATTGGAGTTACAACAATCTTAGATCTACGATCGGTCTGTGGAACCGGACCCAGATTATTGCCTGTTCTACAAGAGTCGCAACTCCATGTTAACGTATGGTATAGGAGTTACGACTCTCGCAGCGCTACCATTGGTCTGTGGACCTGGACCCTGATCTCAATCTATATCACTAGCCGAGTCCCAGAAGCCTCTGGGCACACACACAACCTCTACAGCTTGTAATTAATCAACTTCCAACCTACAGCCTTTAATTTTTCATGACTCATACAAAAGTCATCAATATCAACACATAGGGAAGGGATCGGATCACTTCGCTTTTGCTCTTAAATATATTCTCTAAACACAAACAATATAAATATACAACTATAACAAGCTCGATAGATGATATCGTTACAGACAGAAATAGCAATAATAAAGCTATGCTAATGATAAACGGTCATTTCACTTGACTGACTTTTGCTTAACAGGCATGTTTAGGGTTGAAGTGGAAAGTAATCTCAATTGGTACATAGTTCATTTGGTAAATTAATAAACAGAATTAGTAGATGATTATCCTCATACCTGATTTAACTGTTGACAAATTAACGACTTATTCTCTTTCAGAAGAGAACCATTTGCAATTTACAGTATTACACAATACTGTCACATATATTTCAGCATCAATACTATACTAATGTACCAATTGACTGTTATTTTGTATTGCAAAATATTGACCCATTTTTTAACCATTATAAAATAAATATAAATAGTTATTCAATTTTGTTTACCTGAAAACAATGGATCACAAATATATTCATGAATATAACAGCATAAATATGAACAAACTTTAAGTATCCCCTTGAATCAATCAGTTATAAACATACTTAACAATGACATTTAAGAAGAGCAAACCTTTATGTATAAACGGCTTCTAAGTCGAGACTGTTAAGTATTGAAGTCGAAATTATTGACCAACTATCAAACTACTACGAACACAGATGTTTCACTGTGATCAATACAATACCATATTTAATGCCCTAACGCTGACCTACAAATTATTCCTGCTGTAGTCTAGCTGCACAATAGTATTAAAGGCAGTACATACAGCACATGCTATAATCACTGGAACTAATTATACTAATCTAACGATAAATTACAATTACAATTATGTGTGGAGCTATGCAATTAATGTGCATACTTGTCCATGCACATACTGATATTATTATGATAATGTTTGTGAATTCATTGGGATGGCTGAAAACAGCAACTGTGGCATTTTTCCTGTGTACAGTGTGGATAGGAGCAGATTTAGAATACAGTGCATTACAAGCAGTCTTATTATTATTATTATTATTATTATAAGTACTGTATTATTATTATTATATATGAATACAATTGTTAATATAGGTCAAGCATGCAAAATATTACTTAATTATTATAGGAATTCCCAGTTATATTATCAATTCAATGGCTGATTTACGAGTGATGTCAGATTTGATACATTTCCAAGATAATGTCAATATTCTCAGATACACGATCCTCCCATGAGCACTTCCTCGTTGTATATAGCTACGTAACGATATCTGTTTATAACTGTTGTCTACTGGTGTCAATGATTCCAAGTGTCCTGATATATATATACACCTTGTATACTGTCCATTATTTAAAGTGTGATCATATGAAAAATTCTGTACACAATTACTGTACATCCTGGTACACCTAGAATTAAGTAAATTAGAATTAAGTAAATGAATTAAGTAAATGAATATATAACATATTCTTGTAGAGACTCTAAATATATTCAGAAACTTTTCAGTTTAACAAACCACATACATGTACAGATGTATTACTCTTCTGGTTTAAAATACATTAACACGAGTCATCTACTATAATAGGGAGTATAAGCTGACACTATACATGGACACAATAGGTAGTGAAGATGATTCGGCCATAACAATCTGTCTTTTGTCTATCCAGGAAATGGAATGTTCTGCTTCACATCTCCCATTGAATATTCTGAATACATTCACTTAACGCTTGGATCATCAATGTCTGTTGGTACCTGCTCCAGGCATATATTCATACTCAGAGAGAATTTGCTATACCTGCACATCTAGAGAAACATACAGTGTTTGTAAACTTCTTTAAAAACCCTTGTATGCACATTTATTAATATTATTACACTCTCATTATATTGATATTGAAGTGCACACGCACACACACACACACATATACACACACGTACATACACACACATACACACACACACACACACGTATACACACACACACACACACAAACACACACACTTATACACACACACACACACACGTACATATACACACACACACACACACACACATATACACACATACACACCAGGTAGTATGTATCGAGATGGTGGTTGTCAATCGAACACCCCTAACCAGTGTACCTTATATATACTAGTATACACATACATAGCCAGTATATCTGTCAAAAGATCAAATATCACACCAGCATATACCCTACAAATTTCTACACTAGAATATATATATAATTTTAGGACACTTCAAAAGAGCAATGAACATTAAGACATGTCAGGCAGCAATACTTACAGTAATATTCATATTATATATAATATATTCAATGGCCAAGCCTGTTTCTATTGAAGCAGCACAAGCCATTTGTGGACCAAGGAAAAAGCATGTATATAATTTGCACTGCATGCATGGTGCGGGTTTTACATATAGGCCAATTCAGTAGTTATCCTGGGTATCTACAAGGATATTACATTACTGAGGTAACTGCAGACAGGGCTAGACTTTCTATAAAACAATAATAATAATAGTAATAACAAGAATAATAATGATAAATGCTGTTCTAACGCACCAAATGCATGCACGTAGATATAGCCTAAACTACTTTCCATCTAAACTCCCTGAAGATCATACAATCCTAGCTACCTGGTTATACAGGGACATATGACACAAGTACTGGAAGCAGAAACGGATATACCAGGACAGCTAAACTCCCTGGAGAGTAGCCGACAAAGCTACCAGGTTGCACAAGGGTCATGCATATATATGACAGGTCTAGGAGTACATAGGGATAACCCCAGGACCAGAACTCCCCTGGGGAGTATACAACCAAGTTACCAGGGTATACAGATAATTATGACAAAACAACTATGAGTAGACAGAGATATACCCGGATATATGAACTCCCTGGGGAGTATACACAGGGAAATATGACAGACGATGAGTAGAGAAGTTTAGACCAGAATGGCTGAACTCCCTGGGGATAATACAACCAAGATACCAGTTTGCACAGAAATATATGACAGAAGATCTATGAGTAGAAAACAATAGCTCAGGAGATACAGCTAGGGAGATATGACACTAGGGAGATATGACATTAGGGAGATATGACATTAGGGAGATATGACACTACTAGTTGTATGTGAAGTGTGGAGGGGTGTTATCTCAAATGTGGTGAAAACACTCCATCAAAGCAGAAGTATGACATATGATCCACATGTACAGTACCTAGCTCTGTTGACATATAACATGATATTGTTATTTACATGTTGCATATAGACATGATAGAAGCATAGACTTCATAATGTGGTGTATATATACTATGTTCACAATTGTTATACATTGTGGTCAGTAATACACTGGCGATTCCACTGTAAACAATCTAGTTCATGGAATTCTAATGTTATTGTTGTCTTTGAATGAAGAATGTAAACTCAAAATGATGGTCAATTTAAGTATTTTGGCTAGCAAGTTGTAATTAAAGAATACAAATTTATACAGGAAATCTGTTGCATAGTCTATTTTAATGTATACATTTTAATTTATGAATATTATATTATAAAAGTGTATAGGATGAAATAAGTATGATCTCACAGAGAACTATGACCTTAATATTGATAAAGATTGTAGATAGGTAATTGTATTAACTATTATTTACCAGGTGGAAAATAACACTAATGTCATATATTATATTACCATCTTGTAAATATAATCAGCTGGTTATTGAATATTCCATTACAAATATATTTATAAGGAAAAGCTTGTTTTTATTACTGGTTCCCTTAATGTCGGTCACGGTGACTGCACACCGGCCTGGAACGTAAGCGGTCGACACAGATCACTTGATTCAATACGTATTGACAAATTCCATTGCTATAGCGTCATGCTTTGGGAATTCCTATAAAAACTGGAATGCTCTTCACACAAACCTCTTGCCTGGCGTAACTATTTCTTCAAAGTCGTCTTCTGGAACACATTAACTGTTCTCTGCAAGAGTTTGAGACCAGGAACTATTATTGCCTTGGGTTGATTTCAGTAGCCAAGGGTATATCACCTGTGTCAGCGCTTCCGATCACTTGACGAACCGCCATGTTTAAGACAGTCAGGCTAAACTACGCCGAAAATTAATGTAATCGTATAAACTGGCGAAAATGTCAATGCAAACATGATTATTTCCTGGTTAAAAATGTTAAATTAACATGGACTTGTCTTACCTGTATTTGTGCGCTGCCTGTAGCCACTGTTCAACCACTGAGTTCTGAGTGACAGTTCTACACAGTTATCGTACCTGATGGAATGAAGCAACCGGTATCAGCTAAAAATAGATAAGCCGAAGCACTCATCTGTTATCAATGCGCAAATCTATGTAGTTCATCCGACCACTGGACAGTCAATTGTTAGATCAGTCGACGGTTGGAAGCCGTCCAACATTGTTCAAATAATAAAGTAGCGTAGTCACTTGTCAACACGTTTTCTATAGCTCTTCCATAATTATAAGTATATTATTTTATGCATATGCTAAATGTGTGCATAGGCCGAAGCCTATAGGATCTACGCTGCAATATATATTAATTCCTTCTGTGTTGTGCGAGTTGACATTTTCTTGAGATGCGACAAAGATTTTGCAAATGGTAAACCAATAAAGTATAATGTATGCAATGCAACACCTGCACATACAACACGCATATAACTGCATACACCATACAAAGCACGTGCGTTCACCCATTAGATAAATAAGCAACGTAGAACACTATCTATATATGCTTACCCCGCTGTGACTTGTACACGAGGACTAATTAAATAACTGATTAAATACTTTATTATTAATAAAACAGAAGTTATCAGAAGTTTCCATGATAAGCTGTGGCTATTAAGAAATAATAATAATAATAAGAATACTCCAATAGAATAAAAATGCAAGTAGGCATACATGCAGGCATATAATATATGCATCACGTGGCGAACAAGTAGAATACCCTACACTTTTATTTGAAATGGTGTCACTAGTACGTATACTAATACGTAGGCCCTATACATAATTACATTAATTAATTCAAATTATGCTGTCGTTTCACATCATGCATAGCCTATTATATAGGTTCCATGCAGGTTCAAGATATATCAAGATTAGATGCAGCTGCACGTGTCTTGTTAACTCCAATTAAAACGGTCATAGAGATCTGAGATACTAGATTGTATACACTGCAATCAGTTCTTATCTTCCTTGAAGGAGATCCTTGTAATGTATACTTTATAGTAATTAATGCCCCATTTCTGCGCTATTCGACAAAATGAATACTACTCTGTAATGTCGACGTTTCAAGCATACTTCACTGAATATTAAATGAGTAATTATGCAGAAGCTGAAAAGAAAATTTCATAAATAATATGCTTCAGAAATTGAACTCTTCTAACATTATATATGTGTATTATAATGTTTCAATCAATGTCATCGTATTGTTAATTATGTGCACAACTGCACATGTAGCCGAAAAACATGTAGGCACGAAATTAGCTGTTATTGAATCCCGGAAGATTGTTTTTATACATATTATAATTGAATTTTCGATAATACATTTCTATATAGGCCCTTTTACGTGTTCTTATAACTCCGGAGATATCGATGGGATGTCATAAATCACCATGGCTTGAATGTTACAGCAATAACTATATGAACAATAAGATACTACTTCGTGCGTGGCAATACAGTTATCATACTTGGTCTATCAGTACCAGCCAGTGCTCTCAGCTTTACTGCAACATTCAGCGCTACAGATGTTGTGGTTTCCCCCCTGCCCCTAACTGACAAGCCGTGATATAAATAAAATAATCTTCAATTAAAAATATCCCCCAATTAAAAATAAATAAATAAATTTAAATAAAACCTTTATACATTGCTCATATAGCCGTGAAAGCAGTATTGGCAATGCTACCATAAGAATAGTAAAATTAAGGATGTTAAGTAAAATCATATTAATAGGAAAGTCCTTTGCTTTAGATACAAGTTTACATTAACTTGTAAATGATAACTAAAATGTAGCGTGGCATTGCATAGCAAATGTATGATCTATCGTCCCATTATATATAGTCAATAAAAATATATATCTAACATATGAATTCTTGTTTGAGGCGAAATAAAGTGTGTCATAATAATATTCGGCCTATTACATGCATATTTTGAAAGAGGATCATCAAACGATGAATTTATGAATGTCAGCATGCACGCAATGTGTATTTTATACGCCTAATACGAACCGTAACTTCGTAAGCCCGTAAGCTAGTTAATATAAACACCGGGAGCTAACATTTTTTTCCTCAGAGGGAAAATATTCGAGGAAATTTCTGGAAATTGTGTGATCAGAGATGTAATATTCTGCAATATTTGGCTAAACATAAGTAGTAGGCCTACATTTATAATATGCTGTCCCCATTACCAAATACAACGTTTTTAATTATTTATTAAAAGGATTCTTATAAAACACGAGTTACCAAAAGCTCTTCATTGCGCAAATGACCCAATAAAAATGTACTATAATATATATTTTTAATAATGCTAATATATTGCATATTGTTTTGTGCACATGGTGGCATAACATAATATTTGAGATAATGTTGGAGATTACAATGTCGATATTTCGTAAAAACCTCAGTTTGATGTAATATTTTAAATGTAGATTTATGCATACGTCTATCTATCCAGTATCAATGTAAATATATTCTGTGATTGATTTATATTTCCCTGTAAAACTCCTTTGCATGTTTCATGTGTGTTAGTTTAGTTCCTGTGTTTGTTTTTTGAAGATGCAATTTACTGTTATTGCTGTTTAATAATATCGGCTCTACCTATTTACTATGCATGTTTACTACTACACATTAAAATGTTATTGCTGAATGAACCGTGAATATAGTTGTTATGTGATGCTGCATGATTGTGTGTTCAGAACAGGGGGACCTTTGCATAAGAAATCCCCCAAAACATCCCACTTGAGCAAGTTTACAATATCCCACACAATTATTCAGGTAGTTCTATACTACCCTTCCATACGTACACGTTTTTACAATTATAACCGGTTCTGCATGTTGGAAGGTACAGGGGTATTTATAGAATGTACCCAAGGCCACGAATTAAGGTAGAAACCCTGCTGAGAAAACGGCAGACATTCCTGTGGCGCGTAGTAATACATAACCTGATTTCTGCACGGTGACTGCAACACTCAACAGGCGGAAGGTACATTCATGAGAGCTGGGAAACACGACATTGAACAAGACTGGAGGTATTTTACGTCTGCTTCACAAGGATAGAATAATACTACAGCTCTACCTACATTAGTTTTATCATCGTGGTCTGGTTAAAAGAAAACCACACCTTTCTAAAGTACTGTAATAATTAAGCGTGAAGATTAGGCATTCTTATTGGAAATACTTATATTGTTATTGCAACAAAATATGGATATTTAATATTGGTATTCGTCACCAAGATATTGAAATTGCATAATAGAGATGTCGTAAAAGTGATTTAATTAGTAGGCCTATTACGAAAGTATTATTGGATTCACAATTTTCTAGCACCATGCAGCCTCCTGTATACACATTCCGTTCAGCAATGTATATATAATTCACTTGATCAGTGTTTGTGAACCCTATACTCGCATGATACCTGGAAGCTAGCACAGTTTCATCCTCGAAACACAAACCATTATACTTGCGTAACATCCATCAATGACATAATGGTCGGGGTTACGAGGCTGGCACAGTAGATGAAGGTGAACATTGTACATGCACAGTGATATCTTTTCCATAATATATTGTATGTATCAAGAGGATGTAGGTGACACAACCGCACATATATTGAACATCTAGGCCTATACTATATAGACCCTACACGCAAATCTATCTATAGGATCTATAATTAATAACTTTATAGATCTATACATTTGAATAAAATACGTATTTTAAACCAACCGTCCGGTTTACAAATCATTGTTGTATCAACATGCACTATGTTGTAAAATGAGTATTAAAGCAATGCATTGAACGTGAGGGAACTTCCTCCGAGTATAACAATACGCAGAAGCAAATCCATAATCCAAACATCCATCCTGATCAAATAAGGGATGTAACTCTTGAGTACTTAATGCATGGTACATTGCATCGTCGTGTCCATGTAAATAAACACAAACACACACACACACACACACACACACACACACACACACACACACACACACGTGCGTACGCTTTTTACACTGCGTAATAAGATTAAGTTCATCCAATATATATACATTTGCATTAGTGAAAGAATATGGTACTATGTGTTACCAGATCAAGGATTGCGTTTCAACTACTTCAAATTCCATGGAGATACGTACTATTTCTGCATCACCTTTTGGGCAATACGTGACCTATTGCCACATACTCCGATCTTATCTCGGCCAACTCTGGTCTGCTTGTCCTAATCAATCCAAAACAGATGGCTGTCCTGGCACCTCCAACTATAGTCGATGAAAATCAAGTACGGGGGGATAATGACAAGGTGGTTCTAAAGGTGATCTATCTGAAATTGTTGACGGTCACAAGTCCAGCGTTCTTATAAGCGGTCTTGGGAGCAATCTGATCCGAGTACAATATTAGAAAGCATTGGAGCACATATAAACGCATTTATGAAGGCAACCAGGTTTTATCATTGACTGCCTTAAAGTAGTCTATTTCAATGGAGAATGCTATGTTGATGACAATGAAGTTCCCGAACAGAATTATGGCGTTGACACAATGGTGCATGCATATTTATGTCTGTACTAGATATACACATCACAGTTTACTCACACAGGCATTATATATTAAGCGTATAATATATATATATATATATATGTGTGTGTGTGTGTGTGTGTGTGTGTGTGTGTGTGTGTGTGTGTGTGTGTGTG
>JAUTBT010038336.1:0-17609 GCA_032361225.1 Lepetodrilus schrolli
TGGAATAGCCCCTTAACCACCAGCAATTTCATATTATTGGGTGGAGCCTCAGGCTTTACCTGTGCTACCGCACTGTCAGCCTGGATGAATACCGGGCTAACGGGTTTTTTTGCAGGTTGGGCTATTGTGATTACCGTGCTGGGTTTTATCTCCCGAAGTTTGTCGCTATCGCGTAATAAACACATTCGACATAAATCCAGCTTGAAAACTGCGCTTGGTGTACGTCACCCGCAAATGGCGCAGAAAGCGCAGGGCGCTATGGGAGGGTCATTTAATACCCGGGAATTCTTCCACGGAAAAACGGCTGCATTTCTAAAAAGCATTAAAATGATTTTTTTGGTTTTAGCCTTTATTGTGCCCGCTATATTGCTACTAATAAGCTTTGGCAGCTCATTGTACCTGCTTCCTGTCGTGGCATTTCTAATTCAGTACTTAGGCTTGCTTGCTGAACGGTGGTATTTCTTTGCTGAAGCGAAGCATCCGCAAAATATTTATTATCAAAGCATCTCGTAACGGTTGATGAAAAGAGTCGATAAAACTTCTAGCAAAAATATTAGCGCTTACATAACTAAGGATGGCTCTTCAATTAAAGAGTTAATGCACCCCTCTAAGCATGGAAATGCCCATCAAAGCTTTGCAGAAGCAACAGTTTCTCCCGGCGCAAAAACGCAACCCCACTTGCACCATAAAACTGAAGAGCTATATCACATTACCCAAGGTGGTGGTCTTATGTCGCTGGGAGATGCCACGTTTAAGGTCAAAGTGGGAGACACTGTTTTGATTCCACCTGGATCTCTGCACTGCATACAAAATACTTCCGGTGAGTTGCTAAAGATACTCTGTTGCTGCTCACCTCCTTACTCTCACGATGATACCGAGCTACTGGAAACATGACTAAATCTATCCGCGAAATTCGTATTAATCCCATTGTACCAACCGAGTCTGTGTTGGTGGCGACTGCGCGAGGAATGCGCCCCAAAAAGGAGGAGGAGCCTGCGCCACGCGACACACGTAAGCAAGTGGAAACTTGTCCTTTTTGTAAAGGCAATGAGGATAAAACGCCACCGACGATTCAGGCGGTTCCCAATGAAGAAGACTGGGCTATCCGTATCGTTGAAAATCTCTATCCCGTTTTGGGCGATGACAGGGATGATTCCGGAGTTAGTTTTGGGCTGCAGCAAACCATTGATGGCTACGGACGCCATGAGGTTATCATCGATCATGCTCATCATGGTATTGCAGTTCATGAGATGTCAGAGCAGCACTTAACCTCGTTACTTAAAACCTATCAAGATCGTATTCGTCAGCTCTATGAGTCTGACTCAAGGCTGCGTTATGTGTTGGTATTTAAAAACTTTGGCCCGGCGGCTGGGGCGAGTATAAAACATACCCATAGCCAGATTATTGCCATGCCGGTTGTACCGGATAATGTCCAGGCCAAAGTCGACCACAGCAAGCAGTTTTATAATAAAAATCAGCGTTGCGTTTTTTGCTCCTTAATTGATGAAGCCCTAACCTTCGAGGCGCGTGTTTACGATAAGGAGTCTGGTGATATGTGTCGTCAGATTGACGTAGGCCAGTTTATTGTTGAACGTGGTAAAAAGTTCATTGCGATTAAGCCCTTTGCCAGTCGCTACGAATGGGAGGTGCATATTTTACCCGTTCAGCACCAGTCCGATTTTCTGGATACAAGTGCGGAAGACCTGGAGGATTTTGCTAAGGTTTTAAAGAATACAATGGCACGATTGGATGCGGTTTTGGGCGGCGTTCAATACAACTTCTTTTTGCACTCTCGTCCGCACGGCAGTGATTATGATGATGTCGACAATAGCTTTCATTGGCACATAGAAATATGCCCGCGTACCAGCATTCCTACTGGATTTGAGTTAGGCTCAGGTTTGTTTGTGAATACCGTAGCGCCGGAAGAGGCCGCCGAGAAATTACGCAATGCCGAGATAGAAGATTAGAATTGGTTAAGCACAGGACGTGCTGTAGTACGACTTCAAGGAAACGACGCTCGGAGCCAAAGCCGAGAACAATGAAGTGTCGAGGCCGGAATCCAGTTTGCAGGGAGTGAATTGCATCAAATGGTCGCCTTCCCTGGCGTCTGGATTTCCCGTATGTGCGGCTATGGCTGAAGGGTCATGAAGTCGACGGGTGTACCTTGGCTTAGAAAACTATTTGCACCGTAGAGTAATACCCCGTAGTTTTGCGGACTATTCAATTGCGCTTTGGGGATTGAAAACTCTGCAAACTCTCCGCTTACGGCATGTTCTATCGTAGCAGCAAATTGCCATGACCAATCGTTGCCGCTGCCAGTATATTTCCATAGCTGGGCGCCCTGTAACAGATATTCAGTACCCAATGAACCTACTTGATAGCCGGTGTTGGAACGGCTATCGGTATCAAGGTAAGCATTCCAGGCCCATAACTTATTCTGGTTGATATGATCGTCATTCAGGTAAGCAAAATAGACATGGTCTGCATCCTGAGTAATCCAGCTGCGACGCCAATCAACGGTATTGGCCTCGCTAATATCATCAGGATCATCCCAGGATCTGACGTTACCCCAGTCACTTTGGCTACCATCAATTGTGATAGTTGATTGTGAGGGTATGCCATTAAAACCAACCGAGAAATCTATAATCCCATGTGCTGAAAAATCATTTTCGGGATTGTATATTTCCTCATAACTCAGTTGCCAGTTTTCAGTAGGATTACTGCTATCGCGTGCTGTGATTCTGTAATAGTAGTTACCCTGAGGAAGCATCCATTGAGTGGTGTAGGAAGTATCGGTTAGATTTTTTATACTGAACTTAATGTTACTTGCCTTAAATTCGAGTTTATCTGCAATCTCGAGATCGTAAGTAACGGCATCACCTTGCAAATCAACAGCAGCTTCCCAGGTGAAAATAATATTGCTTCCCTCTATGCGAGGAGGATCCATATTGAATGGCATTGGACTGTTCTGAACATTAAGAAAGCGGTTATAGTTTTGTTCTACAATATTGGCTAAATCATTATAGAGCCTGTTGTATTCTACAAGTGTTTCAGCTTCTGAAGGTTCATTGATATCGAGATTATAGAAATCAGGTTGCCTACTGATAAGTGGGTAGACAAGATTATAATAGTTGTCGGTATAGGCTCTGATTTTATCTGCACTTAAATAATTTTGTTTGATTTCGAGTACGGCTTGATTGAGAAGATCAAGGGCTCCCGGTTGTGATAAAAATCGCTTTCCAAAAGCTGTAGACCATAAGCTATGTGGCCCTTGCTTACGACGAGGTGGTGCATAACCTCCTTCAATGGTGGTGGGTTGCCAATCATAACCCCAAGTTAAATCAAAATCCCAAGGAAGGAAATAGAATAGCTCAGTTCCTTTGGGGTTATAGAGGTAATAGTTGTAGGAGGTTACATCGGTATTTCCCATTAGGATATGTACTGCAGCCCATGTGAGATAATTATTGATATTAAAGTGTTTGTTTAAAACATCATCCTGAAAGCTATTGGTCTCATCTTCGACTGAGCTAATCATATTGAGAAGTGCCTGATGATTTTTTCCGCGCTTTATTTCAAGCACGGATTCAAATGCCTCAAGATTGCGTGGTTTTCCCTGGCTATCTAGCAATAATTCATCCTGCATTGAAAATTCAAAGGAGTTTGCCTTGTATATTCCCGAATTTTTGTCCCAATTTCTTCGCTGCAGATACTCTTTTCCAACGTGTTCTACGTGTGTGTATAACCCATAATCTTTACCATCAATATACAGGTTGGAAAATTGTGTACGCAAGCTGGGTAAGTTAGGGATAGTTGACATTAAGTCAAAGCTGAGCTTGTTTTTAATGCGGGTGGGGTCACCAGAATGCTTGTTTAATTGGAGGCGTCGTTCACCACGCCACAAGTTCTTTTTACTATCCAGCTTTATTCGATAGGACTTTAGCGAATCACTCCGTGATGATTCACCACGTAAGCGTAAAGTCGCATTAGATACATTACCATCATCCGCAAAATCATCTGCAATAAATTGGACTTTTACTTCTGGTTTAAAATTATCATGCTGATTGGTGTCATTGTGAACATCTTCTAAGGTGCAGCCACTATAGTCACTGGGCATGCAGGGGCCTGTACCGATTCGTGTGTGAACATCTACTCTCAATAAGTTTTCAGGGGCCGTATAGTAAATACCGGCAGGCTCGTGAATATCCGTAGACAGTGGTGTGAAAACAGTTGCCTGTACATTGCTGACAAGCAGGCTTATGGGAACCATCAATAGATGACTCTTGATGTTTGGCATTTTTCATCCTCGTGAATTTATTATTTTGGTTAGTGCCTTTTTAAATCACTGTAACTGATCAAAAAATAAAGGCACGAGAATGAGATCACGTTTTATCTGATGTCGGCATAAATGGTTTAGGAGTGGGAATTTAATAACCTTTACAACTGTAACAAAAAGACGAGTTATACTCATCACGTTAAGGTTTTAGGTCTAATAGCACGCTCTATGCAATAGCCCCGCTATTACGCGTCATTGCGTCTTGCCATGGAACGAATAGAGCGCACTCTTAACTCCTAAGCTTAAACGTGATGAGTATATGATAAATTTATTGGGACACCGTCAGACGAAAAGGGCGGCAACAGATAGGTTTGATCTACGGTACGGTAAACCAACTTTCTACTCTACCTTGTTCTGCTTGCTCTTCAATGGATTCAGCCGCTTAGGCGTGAAAGTGCCATTCAGGATTGACCGCTTTCTTCTTTCTTAAGGCTTAGGGCCTTTTATCGCCTCTCACGCAGAAGGTACCTTGAACATATTGGTGGCAATGTCTACGCCACATTGAAGCTCTGAGCACCAATCGATAAATCTTTGGACAGTCTCCTTCCCTTTGAATATGGCTCCATGCTGAGGAGCGATGATCTCAATTTCTAGAGTACAAACCATCTCAGCCCAAGCCTTCAGTGCTTTATTTGATGTCATATAACGTTGATGAAAACCCTCCATGTACTGTATGTGCTCGTCGAAATCAGTAACGTATATATAGTTCATACCTAAAGAAGCTCCAAGGTCTCCGCTGTAGAGAATTTTTGAGGCAGGATCGAAAACCTGAAAGTTTCCACAGCTGTGCAGGTAGTGTGCTGGTAGAATTAGCAAAGGCGAGCCGTCTAGATCTAAGATCATCCCTTCATCGGGTATGCCCTTAAGCCTATCTTTGAGGAGATAATCACTGCTGAAGTGCGGCACAAAACGAACCCAAAGCTGTGAGATATATGCATCCGCTTCCGTGGCCAGCAACCAGCCACTGATGGCGGCAACAATATCAGGATCCTGATGTGATAGAAAAATATAGCGTAGTTGAGCGCCATTGAGGATATTGATGGTATTTATTAATGCTCTGCTATATAACTTATGCCCACCGGGGTCTAAGATTATCCCGGCGTTCCCGTGAACAATGACATGCTGATTGGCCTGGACAGCAAGTCCCCCTAGTCCGAAATCCTCAAGTAACACGTTTTTGTGTTTATCGTCCTCGTAAAGCACGTTATTTGTCATGAAATCCTCTGAGTATCATAAATTAATTCGGTAGTTTGATTTTCTTAGTGATAAGCGAATTCAAGTTGTAAGCACACCACTTAATGACTCATAGAATACTTCATGAGGTGTCAGATAACTGAGCCACTTTCTGGTCGATTATTTAATTTCTTAATAATGGACGCAAGTTGTTTATCACTGATACTGTAAAGGATCAAGCAGGTAATACTGCTTCAATTCAACGTGTGATAGAAGTCAATAAAAAACAATCGCAACCAGCAAATGCCCGTTGGACAAGGCTCAGTATTGACTCGGCTAGTGATTACTTTAAAATGAATGTCGTGCTGCTGGTTCGTCAAAAGAAACGTGATGAGTCTATCTGATTACTTGTGCTGCCTGAATAAATAATTGGGAGATAAAATGGCTAGAATTGAAATTAAGGATTTAGAAGAAAGCATCGAACTTGATAGTCAGGCAATGGCTACGGTGGTGGGTGGAAAAACTCAAGGGCAAACATCGAGGGTGTCTACCCAGCGTAAATTTGATCGGCTTAACCCCACTTGGTTGACTAACCTTATGACTCCGGAAGCCTTTAGCCATGGCCGGAAATAGCAGGGATAAGCAGGATCAAATTGTCGCTAATGCTCGGCGTCAGCAAGATGATCGGGCTAAAGGCTACCGTGAGCAAGCGTTAAAACTTTATCCGTGGATTTGTGGACGATGCCAGCGCGAGTTTACCCACAAAAACCTTTCGGAGCTGACTGTTCACCACCGCGATCACAATCATGATAACAATCCGAGTGATGGCAGCAATTGGGAGCTGTTGTGCGTTTACTGCCATGATAATGAGCATTCTCGGTATGAAGATGAAATTGCAGCCGCTAGCGCGGGTACTAAGATGGGGAAAGAAGAGCAGGAAGTCGCGACGCATAATCCTTTTGCAGGATTAAAGGATATGCTGAAGGGCGACTAATGCATCCACTCATGGAAGTATTGCGTAGGGGTTCTAGTAGGAGTTCTGTATTTATATACTCACCACGTTTAGGCTTTAGGCGTTAAGAGTATATTGCTACGCCGATTGTTAAATTATTGCCCCTAAGTGGAGGTTGCTAGTGCTCCGTCAACTTTGTATTGCTGGACCAGCGCAAACCAACGCGTTCAGATCAAGGCGTCGCTGTGAAGCCATGGTTGGTTCCATGTCGAACAGCGAGAACGCAGAGATGGACGCGTTGGTTTGTGCCCTTCGGGTGAGCCTTCAAGCGGCTATCTGCAGTCTTATTTTCAACTCGCCATAGAACCACTGTGACTCATAAAAATAAAACCACATCTAACCGCTTGATGACCCACTGGTCCAGTAATACAAAGTTGACGGAGCACTAGTGAGACCCATAATTCTATATTTAGGAATGATCTTGTCCGTTGTCGGGACGATGTCTTGTTCAGTCAGTAGTGATGAGCCTGTGGAGAAATTGCCAATGACCGATAATGATAGTCGCTATAAAAAGCCCGACGACAAAACATTAAAACAAAACCTAACAACGCTCCAATATGAGGTTACACAAAAAGAGGCCACGGAACGTTCCTTCGAAAACGAATACTGGGATGAAAAACGAGAGGGCATCTATGTGGATGTTGTGTCCGGTGAGCCACTTTTTTCATCGAAAGATAAATTTAAATCCGGCACTGGCTGGCCAAGCTTTACCAAACCGTTAGTGAGTAAACATGTTGTAGAACATTCCGATAATCGTTTGATCTTTTCACGTACTGAGGTGCGCAGCCGTTTTGGAGATTCCCATCTGGGACATGTTTTCGATGACGGCCCTGGCCCCACTGGCATGCGTTATTGTATCAATTCAGCTGCGCTTAAATTCATCCCCAAAGATGACTTAGAAAAAGAAGGTCTTACTGAATTTATTGACATGTTTGATGCGCCTTAAAAAAATTATTTCAAGGGTGCTCTAAGCAAAGTGTCATGAGCGATTGGTTCGTCTATATACTAAAGTGCGCGGACGACAGTTTTTATACAGGTATTGCTACCAACCTTGAGCGTAGGATCTCTGAGCATAATGGCCGTGGGACGGTGGGGGCAAAATATACGCGCGGTAGACGCCCGGTTGTTTTGGTTTATCAGGAAACCGTGAAAACCCGTTCAGACGCACTGATCCGTGAAAATGAAATAAAACGACTCCCCAGGTCGAAAAAAAAACACCTAATAGACTTAGGGATGGACATTTAATAACTTTTATAACTGTAAAAAAGGATTTTTGGTAACTACGCAGCGAGTATTCAAAAAGACGTGTTAGAGGTAAAGGTTATTGATTTTCCATTCCTTAACACCTAAAACCTAATTGGAATGGGTGCAGTAAAGTGTTCTACACGATAGTTTTGCTGCGCTAAAGGCGTCACAGAATTAGCAGATCTACGGTGAACGCTTTCCGCCACCAATAACGCTACTGAAGTTCTAGGTCTACTTTTAACGACGAGTGGCATTTATTCAGTCTCAGGCGGATGGATATTGCATCTGGCATAAAAAGTGCCTTTCAGAAGTGCTGTCTCGCGATTTTTTTGAAGATCAGTCGTTACATACTCTTAACGCCTAAAACCTAAACGTGATGAGTATATTCAGTGTATCGTCATTCCGGCCAGGGGTTGGCCAGATTTCAATCTGCTCAACCCAGAATTAATAAAGGTGTCCTAAGGAAGCTCAGGACAAGTCCTAATTATTTTAAGCGGATTTATTCAGAGATTTCCTGAAGAATAAACACTCGCGCTCCTTCCTTTTAGGACGTAAAAAGTCGCTTTAATAAAGCCCTCGGCTACAACGGTTAAATCAATTTAGGGACAAGTAAGAAATGGATGTTTATCACTGGCCATCTCCGGCAGGAAATTTTGGTGACGATCTTAATACTTGGTTATGGGATTTTCTATTGCCGGGTTACAGGAACAAACAAATTGACACCCTTCTTGTCGGTGTAGGGACGGTACTCGATACCGCATTGTTACCCGAAAAGCGGAAAAAACTTGTCTTAGGAAGCGGTACCGGTTACGGCACTTCACCTTCTGTGGCGAATAAAGAATTCTGGGATGTGCGTTGTGTAAGAGGGCCGCTTAGCGCAGAAAAATTGGGCCTCTCTTTAAGTCTGGGCATCATAGATCCTGCGGTGCTTATTTCGGATATGGAGCGATTTAAAAATCTGCCGAAAAAACACGGGACTGTATTTGTTCCGCATTGGGAAAGTGCTTTGCACGGCTGTTGGGATGAGGTGTGTGAGCATGTTGATATATCCTATGTAGATCCTTGCGCAGATGCCCATGAAGTGATTTCCAACATTGCTCAATCGTCGCTAGTGATTGCCGAGTCTATGCATGCAGCAATACTGGCCGATGCCTTCCGTGTGCCCTGGATAGCGGTGACCACCTCAAAGCAAATTAATCCCTTTAAATGGCAGGATTGGGCCAGTTCATTGGAAATGAATTATCACCCTCAGCTGTTATCTTTATCATCCCCTGTGGAAGCGGGTGCGAAAGGTGAATCCTACTACGGACTCCGCTGGCCAAAATCTGACGAGCAAGGTGAAGCTACGTCAGATCAGACGGCCATCAAGAATACAGGTGAAACAACCACGCTTAAAATAAGACTGAAAGCGTTGCTGTCTTCGCGAGCGGCACGCAAGATATTTATAATACCTGCTGTTAATAGTCTTAAGAAGAGCCTAAAAGCCGAGCCTCAATTGAGTAACGAAGAAGTGCTCTCTCGCCAGAAGGCGCGTTTCTATGACGTCATGGAGAGCGTGAAGCGCGACTATGGAATGTAAGGGTATTGCGTTCATCTTTACACCAACAATGAAGTGATGAGCAAGCACAGCGATAGTCACCAGATTGCTAAAGCAGCGGTCTGGACGGTGGTGGGACGAACGGTCAGCATGAGCTTGAAGTTTCTGACGGTTCCTATCCTTGCTCGGTTGCTAATGCCGGAGGAGTTTGGCGCGATCGCCGTTAGCATTACCGTGGTTATTTTCCTTTCCATGCTGGGCGCTATGGGAATCCCTTCGGCACTGGTTGCCGATAAGGACGATGCGACGACTCTCTGGAATCAGGCCTTCACTTATGCGTTGATTGCCGGGTGTTTTTTAGCGCTTGCGTCAGCTTGGGGTTCGGCTCTCATCAGTCAATGGCTCGGTGCTGCTGATATAAAAACAGTGCTGGTGGCGCTGAGTCTTCTCATTCCATTAAATATTCTCGGGGACATTTCTGAGGCCGCGCTCACCAAACGCATGCAGTTTGACAAATTGGCTATTTGGCAAGTCTTGGCGGATGTTCTGGGTGCGTTGGCCGCAATCAGCGCAGCGTTAGTCCATTGGGGTGTGTGGGCGCTGGTGATTCAGCAGTTTGTAAGCGCGGCCATAAGAGTGACGGGTAATCTCACGGTAATGCGTATTCGTCCTCGACCTGTTTGGCCATTGCCCGACATTTTACGAATGGGACATTTTGGTTCACGGGTGATGTTTTCCGATCTGTTGTTATACTTTTGTATTCAGGGGCCCATCGTGATTGTGACGCGTGTTCTGGGTACTTCTGCGACCGGACTTTTTTCCGTTCCGAACCGGTTTGTAGAATTGCCGAATCAGATTATTCTCTCGAGTTTGGCATCGGTGCTTTTCCCCTCGTTTGTTTCCATGGCGGATCAACCCACGCGATTATCACGCGCACTGTTACGCAGCGCCCAGCTCACCACCTCGCTGCAAGCACCCGTCATGTTTGGCCTGGCGGCGGTTGCTGAACACGCCATGTCCGTACTCTTCGGAGAAAAATGGGTTGAGGCCTGGCCGATATTTGCCATTCTCGCTTTATCAAAAGGCATGATGGCGCCTTGTGGCGGGTTTGGTTCATTCCTGAAAGGCATCGGGCAGGCAACGGTACTGTGGCGGCTGACTGCCTTGAGGGCCGTGCTTGTCGTGAGTTTTTGTGTCACCGGTGTTTTGTGGGGAGGGTTGATTGGATTGACACTAGGCATCTTGTCTTCCAATACTGTTTTCATGCTGGTGTATTGTTCCGTGGTATTCAAAATTGGAGCGGTCGGCATTCGACCAGGCCTGAGCAAAGTGCTCTGGATTATTTTCCAGGCGATTGTGATGGCGAGCATTGCGTACAGTGCATTGTGGTTATTGAATGATTACGCCTTATCTTCATGGGTTCAGCTCGTTATTGCTGTTGCGCTTTGTGGTGCCATCTATAGCGCTATGGTGTTCCTGTTTCAGCAAACGACGAAGGAAACCTTTCTACAACTTCTTAGGCGTGGATGAAAGCCAGTCGAAGTGTTCATTTACTGAATCGCCACAGCATCTGTCCTGCTTTCTGTAGTTAGAATGTGTAAGTGATGATAACCTTTAAAGCTAACGTCACTACTGAAAGGCTTGCGGCAAATGAATGACCTTAAGGATCTTGAACTCATTATTCAATCCGGAACTCCAGTTATCGTATTGGAAACCAAGGACGAAATACGGGCTAAAGAGCTGTTTCAACGCCTTGGAACGCGATTAGGAAAACCCGTACATCACTGGTCGATTGCACGGGGTCTACAAGGGCAAAGCCCAGGCTCACCCGCTAGCGGGGAACAAAAACCCGAAGCCGCGCTCGAAGAAATTATTAACCACTCAGAGCCGGGTATTTATTTGTTTTTTGATATCCAGCCACATCTGGAAGAACCCATCGTAGTGCGATTGATAAGAGAGTTGGCGCAACAGCAGGGTAAAGTAGCACACACGTTGATCCTGGTTGGTGTGTCACTGGATACCCCCGAAGATTTGCGCGGCGTGACGGCAAAATTTTCACTGTCCTTGCCTTCGTCTGATCAAATCAGGGAAATAATCCATCAAGAAAGCGAAGCCTGGGGAAAACAGCAACAACGTCGAGTAAAAGCACAGAAATCAGTGATTGATGCGCTGGTGACGAACCTGATTGGTCTAGGCTCTTCAGACATAAAAAGAATTGTACGCACGCTTATTTATGATGATGGTGTCTTGTCTAATGAAGATGTTGAAGAAACCATCAAGGCTAAATACAAATTACTCGATAACGAAGGCGTACTGAGCTTTGAAACCGACACTGCGCGATTCGACGATGTTGCAGGTTTGCGCAAACTCAAAGAATGGTTAAGTTACCGGCGTGAGGTTTTTGTCGCCGAAAACCCTCCGCCCGGTATTGATCCGCCCAAAGGCATGTTATTGCTTGGCGTGCAGGGCAGCGGAAAAAGTCTGGCCGCAAAATCGGTGGCCGGTGCTTGGTCGGTGCCTTTATTACGCCTGGATTTTGCCGCTTTGTATAACAAGTTTTATGGCGAAACCGAGCGCAACCTGCGCGAAGCACTTAAAACGGCAGAAGTTATGGCACCGTGTGTGTTATGGATTGATGAAATCGAAAAAGGCTTGTCGACGGATTCTGACAGCGGTGGCCCATCAAAACGAATCCTCGGCACCTTGCTCACCTGGATGTCCGAGCGTTCGAGTCGCGTGTTCTTGGTTGCTACGGCTAACGATATTGAATCCTTGCCGCCCGAATTACTGCGTAAAGGACGATTCGACGAAATTTTCTTTGTTGATTTACCCAAGCCCGACGTGCGCGAAGCCATCTTTTCCATACACCTCAAAAAGCGTGAACATGACCCGGAGGAATTCGATTTAAAAGCACTTGGTGAAGCCTCCGATAAATTCTCAGGTGCAGAAATTGAACAAGCCGTTGTGGCCGCGATCTATTCTGCGTTCGCGCAAAAAGAGGCCCTTACGACTGAGTTAGTATTGGCAGAAATAAAGCAAACCAAACCGCTATCAGTTCTGATGAAGGAGAAAATTGACTACCTTCGGTCTTGGGCTGCTGAAAGAACCGTGCCTGCTGATTAGGCGGCTATATACTCATTACGTTTAGGTTTTAGGGCTAATTGTACGCCTTACTCACCCCATGCCTGCGTTGCAATTCCTTGTTAATAGCCCCACTATTATGCGTCATTGCGCCTTGCCACGGAACGAGCAAGACGCACACTTAAACCCTAAAACCTTAACGTGATGGGTATATCAAAAAAGGGGACAATGAGGTGGCAAAAGACCTGCTCGACGGGCTGCTGGGTCATGCGGAACTGCACATCCAAGAGGTTATTACGTTATACGGTGCTCATGCGATGTTGTATTCCAGGATTGGCGAGCCGGAGCAGGCAAGTCAGTTCCTGGGTTCACTGGAACCTGCCGCCAGGGAATATGGTGAAATGGACAGACTGGATAACTACCGGAGCATCGTGAACAAAATGAGCAGCAAGAGGTGGCGTTTAATTAACAAAAGGTAAACCACCAGCTTTGCTGGTGGACTATAAAAGTTTGACAATTCCGGGATTCATCGGAAGTCTCCGCATCTGTGAACCGCCTAAAGTTCAAGAGATGAGGAAACAACCAATGAATGAGCGTCAGAGTTTAAGTCATACAGTTTGGGATTGTAAATATCATATTGTATGGATACCAAAGTACCGAAAAAAGAGTCTATATAAGGAGTTACGAAAGTATGTGGGGCCAGTGTTAAGGGATTTGGCCAGCCAAAGAGAATGCAAAATAGAGGAGGGGCATTTGATGTCAGATCATGTCCACGTTTTAATATCGATACCTCCAAAGTATGCCGTTTCCCAGGTAGTCGGCTTTATTAAAGGTAAAAGTGCAATATCCATCGCCAGGAACTACATGGGGCGGAGAAAGAACTTTACAGGGCAGAAGTTTTGGGCGAGGGGGTATCATGTCTCAACAGTTGGACGGGATGAAGAAGTCATAAGGAACTACATTCAGCATCAAGAAGACGAAGACCGTCGAATAGAGCAACTAGACTTATATTGAAAGCGCGGCACCTTTAGGTGGCACAATTATTAACCCGCTTTGAGCGGTTCACAATAACAAGCCTCCGGCTTTGCCGGAGGTATTTGACTGATGGATTTTCCAGGTTTTGAAATGAGATTTATTGACTCGCCGGCGAATATCTCTGGAATTGTATACACTATTTCACTGCTGTCCCGTTAACTGAACAAAAAGGCTTAAATCTCAATGAACTGTTACAATGCAAGTACGACCAAACACTGTGGTAGAAGGAGATTTAAGCCTTGGCACATCATAACAGCGTATTTTCACAATTGCTTAAATTTATCCCCAGACATGAGTTCGAGACCCTCGCAAACCGGCACCATTCCGGGCGTTCTTTACGCATCGCCTCCCGATGGTCGCAGTTCGTGACCATGGCCATGGCACAACTGGCCGGACGGAGCAGCTTGCGGGATATACTCATCACGTTTAGGTTTTAGGTATTAAGAGTGTGTTCTATTCGTTCCGTGGCAAGACGCAATGACGCTTAATAGCAGGGGCTGTTGCAAGGAATTGCAACACCGCCAGGGAGCGGATAGAGCGTGCTATTAGACCTAAAACCTAAACGTGATGAGTATATTGTTGGTAGTATCGGGGAAGTATCGTCGCTGTCGATAAAGGGTATACCGACTATGGCTGGTAAACAGCTGACAGAATCGGCCAAAACCATTGCCGATATTTACAAGGCGAGATGGCAGGTTGAATTATTTTTCAAATGGATCAAACAAAGCCTGAAGATCAAATCGTTTGTGGGCACCAGCAAGAATGCGGTCATGACCCAGATCTGGATTGCCCTGTGTGTGTATTTGCTTTTGGCTTTTCTCAAGTTCCAGTCGGAATTACAGAAGAGCACACAACAGATTTTACGCATATTGCAACTCAAACTGTTTGAAAGATGTGATCTGATGGCGCTGCTCAGAGGTGATCCGCCGCGCGATAACCAACCCGATGTTAATCAGATGGTTTTGCTGTGAAAGTTAACGGGACAGCAGTGATTGGATAATTAATATGAAAAAATATAGTTTTATAAAATTGAACGGTTATTTAATCCTGTTCAGTATCGCTTTATTCCTGGTGATGGGTGTAGGGCCGGTGGAGATAAAGATCACGGACTGTGCAGCTATAAGTCTGCATGACGAAACACCTATTCTCCTGGCGTTTCGGATTTCGTAAAACCTGATAAATATATAAAGGTCACATTATGGAACATCGCAAAATCAATAGTCTGTTTGTCAATTCAATACTGCTGGGTCTTCTTTTATTACCTGCCGTTGGTAGCGCACTTGATCTAACTATCGAACCAAGGTTGCAGACAGGCATCATAGATTATCAATTCGAACAGAAACCAGTGTCGGTAAGCAATGAAGGAACAGGTGAGTTCGCAAAAGACCACGGATTTAAGCTTGTAAGTGCTTTAGCCTTTGTGGGAGGTGGGGCTACTTTGTTTTTGGATAGGTTTTTCGTTGATTTATATGTGCAAAAGGCATTTTCAGGTTCGGATACGGCTTCACAGTTAATAGATTTTAATATATCTAATACATCGGAAGGTGATACCGTCAGACTAGAAGGAAGCTATCCTTATATTATCGATTCGGACTTTGAACGTGAGGATTATTCTTTTTCGGCTGGCTACGCACTGGGGTCACAATGGGTGGTCTTTGGTGGTTATCGAGAAGCCAAGACAAACTTTTCAGATAGTATATCGTTTAAAACTGACATTAAAGCTTTGCTCAATAATCAAGAGTATCCGGTGGCAGTAACAGGGCAGGGCAAGCGCCGCACAACTTTTAAGCAAGATGGATATTTTATAGGAGGGGTTTATGCCTTTAATATAGGCGATCACTTAATTCTTTCACTTAATGCGGCATTAGCATTTCTAGACGGAAAATATGATTCACGAGGATCGCTAAAAACTGATGCGACGACCATTGTAGATGGAGATCGAGTTGATGTTCCCGTGCCCCCCTCAGATATAGGTACTAATCATGATGGTGATACCACGGGGCTTAGTTTAGGTGCAGCATTGAAGGGTCGCATTGGCGAGAAGTTTGGTTATACGCTTAGTGTCGATGGGTATAGTTATGATTTTGAAGCAAACCAAGAATACATAGCTGATCTTTCCGAATCTGTCATGCGGTTTTCAGCCGGTTTGTCTTATCAATTTTGATTTGCTAGGAGCCTGTCCGAGAATAGAGAACCTATTGCGGAAAAGCTATTTTGGCCCATGAATATGAGTCACTAGTCATTTAACCCGCAATCGACTCATTTGCCACTTATGGATGTGTTTGATGAGTACGTCCTGGTCTGCCTCATGGATGTGGGTGAATTCGGTTGCAATGGCCCAGGTTTTGTCTGTGCTTGTATCAGTGGCATCGCAGCGTACGACTTGGGCGTATACAAATACAATGGTTCGAGATGGGAATAACCTTATGCTCAGCTCAATACTGCTACCTTGTGGAAACTCAACCTCTGACATGAAGCGTAGGCCACCCGCACTGAGGTTTACTTGATGGGTCGCTTTGTTGGCTAAGCTGTCATCATCGCTCACTAGCAGTGAATGAAGTTTCTCGATTTCTTCTTCCAGGTGGGAGAGGTAAATGGCGACCTCGGGAAATTTTCTCTCAATTTGCGTAAGTGCCGGTAAATGTTCTTCCCGATGGTAATTTGTTTCACTTGTGAAGCCACTATTGCGCCAGCGTATTTCATGGAGTTCATCTCTTTTGTCGATATCTTCGCTGCTAAGTAATTCCGCTCGCAATGCAACCATGTCATTGATACGAAAAAATTCGCGCTGTTCATTTTCTTTTCGCTGTTCCATTGGGCTGCTCGTTTAATCTCTCGATGGATTTTCCATTCCTAAATCACCTTGCTGGGAAATGTGAGTATCAATATCAATTTCTATACGGCGGTTTTTTGCACGGTTTGCTCTTGATGTATTGGGTACTAATGGCTTTGAGTCTGCATGTGCCCGGATTTGAATTCGTTGCACATCCTTTAGGCCATGATGGGTAATGTAATGCACGACACTCGCGGCCCTAGCGGCCGATAAAATCCAGTTGGAAGGATATTGGCGAGTTTTAATCGGAATGTTATCAGTGTGTCCGGCGACAATAATCTGCCCGCCACTCTCATTAAGTACTGATGTTAATTTGTTGAGTACAGATCCAAACTTCTTGTGTAATTCTGCACTTCCAGATTTGAATGAGTCTTGCTGATTGATGCGCACGAGTATGCGTTCTCCATCAATAACAATTTCGAGCTTGCCTTCTTCTATTTCTGTTCCTAGCGTATCAATCAGCTTCTCAATAAGTTCTTCGACATCTTCTGTAACAGGGTCAATGGTTTTTAAGTTGTCTCTAACAATATCGATGGTTTCTTGTTGAATAACTTTGATCAATGTTGGTTCAGGTTTTCCAGGGCTATACTCTTGCTTAATAATACTTGTGCCTTTTGGAATTTCTGGCACCATTATTTCTTTTTGTACACCGAAGGCTGACTTCATCGAACCGGCAATTTGACGAAATTTAAGTACATCCATTTCTGAAAAAGACAGTAGCAAAACGAAAAAACACATCAGTAATGACATGAGATCGGCGAAGGTCATGACCCATGCGGGTAGCCCTTCTTCACATTCTTGTGCTTCATCGTCCATATCATTAATCCTGTTACTATTATTTCTTTTTCTTGGATTTGCCGTTGTCGCGCTGTTCTTCAGGTAGAAATGCGTTTAGCATTTGCTTGAGTATTCTCGGATTGGTGCCTTCCTGTATCGCAGCGACAGATTCGAGTATTAATAATTTGTTGAGCCGTTCAGTAGCATTTAGCGCGCTAAGTTTGGCTGAAATGGGTAATGCGAATGCACTCGCAATAATGGCTCCATAGAGTGTTGTGAGTAGCGCAACTGCCATCGCGGGGCCGATACTTTTAGGGTCATCCATATTTGACAGCATCTGTACCAGCCCAATCAGTGTGCCGATCATTCCCATGGCGGGTGCAGAATCCCCCATTGCTTTGAACATTTTTGCGCCGGTGTTCTGTCGTTCCAGGGTTAGGTTTATGTCCTTGGAAAGGATTTTTTGCACCACAGCAGCGTCTTGTCCATCAATGCACATGCGGATGCCTTCTTGCAGGAACGGGTCGCTGAGTTTCTTGCCTTCAAGAGCCAGAATACCTTCCTTGCGAGATACGTCAGCCAG
>JAUTBT010038347.1:0-17605 GCA_032361225.1 Lepetodrilus schrolli
AATTGGCCTACACGATAGGCTATGTCTCAGTCGAAGAGTGAAGTAAATCCACCACCAGAAGAATCCGAGTCGCTGCCATCATCGTCTTTGTCTGTAAGCCAGGGAGAAGAGAAGGAACGTGAGAGCACACAGAACCATTGATCCGAGGTAAGACAGGCATCCTAATGTAATTCTATGTGTATTTGACGAATTAGAAATGTACATATTGTTATTATTATTATCATTAATATTATTAATTAATTAATAATGAAAGTATTATTAATTATTATTATTATGCATCTTTTTAATTCTTTAAAAAAAATATATATATATTAATATTATTATTATTTTATTATATATAAAAACTTTTTTTAAATATTAATATTATGCTACCATCAAATAGGACAAATCACAATTTGAATGCTTAACAAAAGTAACATTTATCGGGTGGCTAAAAACTAGAAGACCAATATAAAATCACCTTTCTTCTCTTCTTCTACCGGCACTTCCTCGACGGCAACTGGGCAGCTGATACTTCCGGTTCCTAGTGTCACGGTGGCCAAACGTTCATTACCTGAAGTTATGAGATGAATGTGTGTTCACATGCCGAACTATAGCGCGACTCTATATGGTGATTCTTAAGTTCGGCAAATGTGGACAACCACCCAGTGGTACTGCACCAAATAACCCCAAATTAAATTTTATCGCACCAAATAACCCCAAATTTCATTTTATTGCACCAAATAACCCCAAATTTCATTTTATCGGTCATGGTTGCGTACAAGCTAAAACAAACTTTTCTAAATTGTTTATTAAGGTTGTCTAATGGAGAGAGAGACAAAAATCCAATTCTTAAGTTTCCCCGGAATGGACCAAATTAACGCTAATTAGAACTTTTATCGGTCATGTTTAGTACGAGGACGAAACTTTCACCAAATATTCTTTATGGCATCCTGATACCGAATCAGTGATTTTTAATTTTCGTTTTTGTGGACTAATTCACTTAAAGGCATACACGCAGATTAAGTTGTCGTTTTGGACCGAATGGGTTAGTCCACTTAGGAGCATGTAATAGTTATGTACAGGGCCAATTTACTTGGTTCCAGTCATTGTACTCTGCCGAGCATAATATCATTTTGGCCAACGAGTTTAATAAATTCAGTAATATATCAACACGAATGTGAGATTCTATTTATCATATAACTGTGATAAATACACTTCCAAGTAAATGTGTAATTATTGATCAAATATAGTTCCAAGTAAATGGGTAATTATTAATAAATGTGTTTGTATATTTAGTTGAAGAAATCTTTTAACTTTATATTCGATAAATTAAGTCCCAAGTCCCAAAACGACTATAGTGTCGCGAATGATTACAATTATAAAAATCTATTGTGTTATTGCACTAGTGAAAATATTTATACACTGTTAGCATGGGTTTATTGCACTCCCAAACTCCTATGTTATGTGATAAATTAATGTTAATAGTATTTGCGGACTTGTTATATCGTGTAGACAATAGGCCTACCATGATATTCCTTCAATTCATGTGTATCTTATTAAATACATACTAGTATACTTCATATTCTTAAGATACGCAACCGCACAATATGCCTTCAGAAACTGTTTCAAACGTTGCAAACGTCCGGTTCACAAAGCAATTTTGATACATGTTAAATTCACTACTACATTCTGCAGGACACAATCAGTATACACAGCATCCTACCGCTAGCAATGACCTCTTCAACGTCCTTTCCCTTCAGCTCATTGATGACCAGGGCAAGTCTGTCTTCCTCCGCATCCACCCCAACGCTGCCTATAATCAGCTTGAGGTCCGCAGCGGTGGGATTCTCGTTTCCCCCCAACACAGCCAACAAATATGCTGCCACGTAACGCATGCTGGAACCAAGCAAATATACACCACTTCCGGTCAGGTTGTAGGTTGCGTGAGGTGAACCAACGGTAATATAAGGTGAATCTGCAGTGTAGGTTACTGCATGGTCATCACGTTGATAAAGGTAATCGGGGTAAGCTATATAGAGAATACTAAACGAGCTTATGTGTGATACCGTTTTTATGAAACCAGTGAATGTTTTAGTATCTGACTCGCTTTCGCCCGTCAGATAACAAAGATTTCACTCATTTCATAAAAATGGTATCACACGGAAGCATGTTTAGTATTTTATTTATTACACTACCAATCCTGACATGAAAATAACTTGACTACAATGTGTTTACCATCAGTTTAGACTGTATACATAGGACATGCGCATAAATACATACAATAATATGAGTACAAAGGCTCGACAGCTTGACACCCCTTTTCAAGCGTATTTATAAATACACATTCTCTTGGATTCGAAAGAAATACGATTTAAAAATAATCAAGGAATGGTGAATTCAAACTCGTTTTAATAAGAATAAATTGTGCTAGTGTTGATCATGTAAAGCCCACCGAACACGGGGGAAATTGTGCTGTGCACTCGGCCACGCCTGACAGAGTGCGCAGTACAATACTCTAGGACTACATTACCCTAGGACTACAATACCTTAGGACTACATATGCGAGAATTCTGCCACGCATGTGGCAATTAATTATCTAGTACAATCCCCTCTGTTTGCTGACTACTATTTGCGAGAATTCCGCCACTCGTGGCCGTGTGACAATTATTTGCATGGCACAATTCCCTCCGTGTGCGGTGGGCATAACTTGACGACATCTTGGTACGGTCGACGTCATCTGTTATTTCACATGACGTCATTTTATTATGACCACGTAAGCATTTACAAAAGGTAAAAATAGTACCACTACACCACATATATAATAGCGGGAAAGTGGTATTACACTAGTTAGATAACTCGGAACAGTTATGACATGGGTGATATCAAACCGGTAGTGTAATAAACTCCTCTTCGAAATGGCGGCAAGTAGCCCTAATAAACATTCTGCCATTATTGACTGTGCTAATATTAATATGACTACGGAAGGTATATAGAACCATTGACTAGTCCTTGTCAAAGACGTTTCGTGATTATATTTTTTTTAAATATGTAAACAGAAATATTTTTAAACAAATTAAATTGATACGGAATGTATTCAAAACAAAACTAAGCCATTGACTATTATATGGATAATATATTTCAGTTATTCTTTCCTTAGATTAGTTACGCGGTTTCGTGTAATAGGGAAGGTAAAGATATTAGTTAATATATCTCTCAGACATTGTACGTCGGTCAATAGAGTCGATACATGTACCTCCAACTTAAAACGGTACTGTCATACGAAAATTAATGATCATCAGCAGAAATAGACCTAAAAGAGGACCAACCAGTGCGCATTCACGTAGTACAAAACACATATGAATGCGTGAGACAACAAATAATGGACATAGGCTGCTTCATTAACTCAATCGGATAGTAGGACTAACATCAGTAGATCAAATATGCTTGTTGCATAGTCTCATGTTGCCATGATCAAAGAGTTCAAACGGTGTCAAGTTTTCATAGCAACTGACAACTTCTAAAGTCGATAACTTATTTTTCTCCAAAATTAAATAGAAATGACAATGTAAACTGTGTTTGTAGTACTTCATAGGCCTCTCTATAAAATACCACATACACGAGGTCTAGTACAAATAATAAGAAATCCAAATCCTATATCTTCGTCTCAAAGGCTTCGTGACAGTTAGGCCTACTCCAAGAAAGACCAGTATCGTCTCGCCTGGTTCTTATGGTTATGCTATTTCAGCGTATACTTGAATTAATTGATGTTGTCAATGAGCACCTTCAATTAATGCGACTATAATTTATCCATGCTCTGGTGTTCAACGTTATAACCGTCCTTCCTGCAAGTACAATTCTACTTCGTCAGTCACGTGATACCACTGCATAGTGCCAGATTGATCCGAGCATAATCGATCGACTTAAACCGATACATTCATCATTTCCCCAAGACATCCTACACACACATTGGCCCGATATATCCTCACATTCACTAGGACTATGCACGACCATTCTACATTCTTGGTTCACGTAAGCTTATATAGGCTACAGTTGAATTGAGAGATATACCGGTAACGAAATAAACCACAGGCGCTGGTCACAAATATTGGATTTCCGCAATAATAAACATTACTACGGAAATCCAATATTTGTGACAAGCGCCAGTGAATAAACCCAAGACATCTACGTTCAAGCGAGCGTTACAAGAATACTGTTACTGCCAATGTAGCTACCACCACTGCCGCACTTACTTCTGTGCGGTGCGAGGAATACGTAATGAATACATGTACCCTGGCCAAGTTGGTGTTACATGCTGTTGCATGTCGATTACATAATTATCATAACCAATACCTCTGTATATGCTTATGGCATCGAGTTCGTTACCTGCTCCTTTCTCGGGTCCCTCAAAATTGTTCTCGTCCTCTTCGTGCTGTAGGTCCTTGACGGAATGGAAAAGCTTCCAACACGCAATATATACAGCCTTAATATTACACAATAGAAAGGTTTGCTAGACGTTATGCAATACTTGGACGAGTTACTTCCCTTTGACCGTAGTATGCAATGTTGGTGGCATGGTGCCAAATTATATAGTTCCAATTTTTTCGCGATTGTTCAATTATCACATTATTAAAATTTACCATAAAATGCATATTTAAATGTAACATATATGTAAACAAAATCAGGATTGAGGCATGGTGGGTATAAATAGTCATTTATTTTTGATAAAATACCCACAAATAGAAGGCCCACATTTCATTTGTGTACAATAGTGTATTTGCTGTAGATTAGTTTAGCTGCTTTAATACCATACATAGACGACTTCTTTGTTTAACGTTTTAGCATTAGTCTGCACAGGATGAAGCCACTGGATACATTATGTAATGGAACTATTATCTTGCTAAATATCGGTGATAAGACTTGTTGCATAGTTTCTCGTTTTACCACAAAGCTGTGTATAGTTTTCAGAGCAGCTAAACAATTTTCTTTTCTTTTCTCCAAGATGAAATAGAAACAAGACGAGGTAATTTGTGTTGTAGTACTTTATACGTATAAAAGACTACTTGTATGGGTTCTAGTCAAAAAGTCCAAATCCCATATCTTCATCTTCAGACTCGGACTCTGCCTTCTTGACCTCTTTCTTCTCTGTAAAAGGAAACAACGTCAACCGAGAAAATTAGCAAGTTATGCCAAAAACATTTATATGTCCCTATTATTATACATTATATAAACTAAGATTTTTAAAGTATTGGCTTTGGTAGGTACATCTTCAATTTACTTGATTAATTGTTAATCATAGCAGCTAGCCATGAATTGATTAGTGTTCAAAAAGTACGCACCAATTGACGATTCAATGTTTACAAATACTAAAATTATCTGGATCATAGGCTTGAACAAATATGCAAGAAGTGTTCAAATGAAAGGGGATCCTGGGGGTCATTTTAACACCTGTAATGTGACGGTATCTATGCGACCCCCTGCAAATTACAGATTTGACCACCATTAACATTGGGCCTATTTTCTGAATTTCTAACACTGGTAAGCATTTGCCTTTCCAGTCTCCATCACTAGTGTCAAATTGTCAAGGGGGTGCGTTCAATGGAGAATACATACAATACACTACAATACAATACTTTTCTCTACATTTAGTAGTTTCGCTGAACAGGTTAGTAGGAAAATAGCAGGAAATCGGTTTACGCATGTGTCCAGTCTATTCGCTTCATGCTTTGGGTTTTCATACAAAATGCTATGCAGTCCAAACCCATATTGAAATGTATGCATACATATGCATACGTATTGCTCACTGAACGGCTCGTGTATTAATACATAGAATACATATGCATATGTATTCTCCATTGAACCCACCCCAGAACTAAGACTTGTCAACAAGGGAAGACAACTCCAAGGGCAGACAACTCCCAACTTACCTTCGACTTTGGTTTCACCTCCGGCAGGGGCAGCTGCTCCACTCGATGCTCCACCTCCAGACGGCACGGACGCAAGCTTCTTCTGACCTGAAATAACACAGCAGACATGGCAGTATAGATGGCAGTTCTTACTCAACACAAATATTCCTGCTGAATATTGGTGAAATATTCCTGCTGCAACTAAAAATATGAATTCAACCAATCAATTTAACACAACTATTACAGTATCCGATGACCAAAATTAATACGATGAAAACTGGGATATCACAATATAAAGCCTATGGCTGATGATAAACATTGGTATGTTGTATTTTTATTATCGCCGTGTCGCGACAAGTCATACCTAGTTCATCATGATTTATCAATCTATGAATGTTGACTTGTGGCACATATTTAGCATGGACTAGAAGGTTGGCATTTTGCCCACTTTAAATACTCTCCAAATTATTTTCAGTAATGAAAATGTTAAGTTTCAGGAAGTATTAGCAACAGACAACCGATTTCAGCAGAAAACAAGACCAGGACATCCCAAGCTACGTCCAGAGCAAATACATTTTTATTTTTTTTATTGAATTAGTGCTATATGTGGCAGTGGGAATATGTCGCCCATACACAACAACTGGACAACAACAAAAAAGCACAATTCCGTGATAAATTGCCATGCCCGATTTCAGTTACCTTCTTCAATGAGTTCCTCCAGGTTTTTGCCCTTCAGTTCCCCCATTATCTTGGTGATCTTCTCCTTGTCAGCCTCAATACCAACACTGCCGAGGATCTTCTCGATGTCGGCTGCAGACACTTTACTGCTCGAGCCCAGGCTGGCTAACAGGTAAGCGGCCACGTAACGCATTCTTGGTGCAAAGCAGAAAACATCATTAGTTATGTATATGACGAAAGAAACTAGATGGATGCAGGAACTTTAAAAAGGCATCTTTGATCAAGCACAAAGGAATGGCAATAAAGAGTTATTTATGCTATCTTACTATATACCCCATCATGTAGACCGATAAGACATCGCTTTGTTTGAATCTGCCGTTACTTTTCACCAGCACATTTCAAATGTACTTTTCACCAGCACATTTCAAATGTGTTATATCTATCGTATCCTATGCCACTGTTGCTCAATGCATACTCAAAAATGTAGGTTGATGTGAAAACTCAGTCTAAATGGAAACGGATAAAACTAATAAACATTTCCGGCCATAATCACGGCAACAATGTTTAACTTTCGTTTTAGACCGACTTTTCACATAAACCCACATCTTTTATGCATGTTCCAACACCGACATCGGATATTGAGCAAGTTTGAAACATCTCAGTGAATCGAGTTACTATTGTTTTACATCACAGCAAGAATCATTCAACCATACGAGACATCTTGGTGAATTATTCTGCTAAGTTAAGTAAAAGATTACATCTGTCCACGGAGGTCAATTTTGATTTACATGCTTTTCGAGGAGAATTGTGAGACTTGGTGTATGCCCACCATAACCTTCATAGCATTTATGGCCGATAGCAAAGCTTATTACTACCCAGTCACAAACAGAAGACAACGCAGATTACATTTTGTGCCGATGAATATTCTATATTTTTGAACTATGAAAGCATCCAAGAAGACTATGGTCTATGGTTTTGGTAAAAGCAGAGATTATGTGATATGTGTATTAAATAAGTGGAATCAACACTGCAGTTAAGGCATCGTCAGCAGGAAACGCTAGTGTCGTGCTAGGTTACATGTTAAAGTCTAAAATAATGGCGTGTGCAGTAGAATAATGAAACATAAACAGCCTACACACACACTCAATAGATGTAGTATAATAGCTGGAACGAGAAATGCTGTCTGGTTTGTACTTTTGCTCAACATGACCACTAAGTTTACTTGGAACACGTGTTATGTTGGTGCACGTGGTTTCTCGCCCGTTCACTCGACAAAGTTTGTGAATAAATTGTGCAAAAGATACTGTACGAATAGAACTGTAGTTGCTCTAACTTATTTCTAGCATTAGTTATACATCTTATTGTCAAATAACAGTAAAATATAACGGCTATTATGCTCACTTTTAAGTCTTAAAGACACGAAACGTAATCACGCCTGTTCAAAGTATTTTGTCAATGGCGGAAAGACCGAAATGAGTCGGGTGCTACGTCATGTCCGGCAATTTCCGTGTTTTTACGGCGAAACAATATAAATATACTTTTTAATGAATATATTTAAGTTGATTTTTCTTTGGCATGAGATTTATTCTAGCCCATGTATGTGGACATGGTAAAACCTTTTTTTTTTGGGAAACTACTTTGTATAACTACTCCAATGATTTGGAACATTTTTATTATTCCAGAAAAGGAGCATAACTTAATCATGGCTGACAGATTGACCCAGTTACAAGATGCTGTGAACCAAGTATGCAGTTTTTATTGAACTTCTGTCGTAATTATCCAATAAAAAGAAATACAATTTGTTGTACTATATTATCTCTTTGACTTATGGTCCACAAAATATTGATGTTACTTTGAAAACAGTAGCGAAACCGAGTATCTAGATTACTTGTCCTAAATTCGATCATATATTTACAAACAAGTAAAGTTTCCACGGATAGGCGATGGGTAGTTTTGTTATTTGGATCAATATAGTTCCACTTACAGGATAGTTTTTTAAATATTTTATTTGTACATAAAAGTATATTTAGAAAACTAAATTATAAAGGCGCTGTGTGAGTATTTATCTGGAATGAATTGCATTACCACGAGCCTTTCGGTAATTTCACATTCCCTGCCGCACTAATTAGCATACAAGGCTGGCATCACTCGTGAAGATGCAGGCAAACATAGAGTCATGCGACTTTCCATAGATGTTATCTCGGTAAATAATTTATGGAATTAAAAACAGACTGCTACCATTTGTTATTTTGTATTACCTAGCCAAAATATAAATTTCAAAAAATAAAAATTGTCTATAAACTGACTAAGCCAGCTGCTAATTGGCTTTAAAGTGGCTCTTCTCACGTGTAACCTAGCTGGTGAAGCAAACGAATGTGAAATTACCGAATCACTGATGTTGACATGAGTGGACTAGTGTCCAAGGCTGGCATACTTCCGGCAAATTGAGGTGCATACAAACAAAGAGATGAGATACTTTCCAAGGCTCTTATCTCCATAACTAATTTAGGGCATCTCCGGTTGCCTGCAGTATGGAGTGTGTTAAACAGTGCTTGAGGTGCTACATTAAAGTGTATTTTAAAAAGCTATATGTGCATACAGTAATATCCTATATATAGTTTGGTCTGCCAGTAACAGCCAGTGCTCGCAGGTTTACTGCAACATTCAGTGCTACATGTATGGATGTTGTGGGTTTCCTCCTGCCATATACTGACAAACAGTAATATAAATTAAAAGTGAAAGAATCTTGAAAGTGTCTCTTAACTCAAATTATAAATTTTCTTTTAATTAAAAAGATAATTTCTGTAGTACTTGCATAAAAGATGTGTTTGAGTCTAGATTTGAAAGTTTCTGATGCAGTCAGGGTTCAATAGGTAGAGAATTCCACAGATACCTGCTGAATAACAGAAGGATCTGTACCCAAATGATTTCACCTATGTATGTGGTACAGTCAGAAGTCGCTGGGACTGAATGAAGACTCCTTGCTGGTATTTATAGAACAAAAAATTGGAGAACAAAAATGTTATGTTATTTTGTACTACCTAGCCAAAATTTAACATACAGAATTTTTGCACTATGAAAAAGCACACACCAGTCCAGCTGCTAATTAGCTCATAAGCAGCTATGCTTATGCATGGACTTGGGCAACAAGCAATGTGAAACAACAAAAAATCACTGTAGTACGTGCAAAATATGATCCACATAGATTGCATGCAGGTCTCCTCACTGTGTAAAAATTCTGTTTTCCAGCAAGCTGACAACTTCTGCAATAGTATTGGCATCTTACAGCAATGTGCTCAACCGAGTCCACTCCCCAACTTTGAGAAACCCGGTGGAAAGTCCTCCCCTAGGCCTCCACAAGAGACTGAAGGTACAACATTGGTCTACTAACAAGAAGATGACTACAAACAAAACATCCATGAAATTGGGCCTTGCAATATGGTATACTATAAATCCTTGAATAGAAGACTGCCTTTATTAGAGGCCAGGCCCCAAGATTACGAAACATTTTGAGTACGATTTCATGCTCGACCCATCACAATATTCACTAGGGAGATCAGCATGCAGGTAACCGCAGTAAGTCGCATCTAAGATGGCGTAGGGCTCAAATTGAGAGTATTTGTCAAAGTGATTTTTCCCGTTTAACAGGAATTTTTTATGTCCATTTACCGAAACTTCAAGATATCTATAAAGTACGAAATTTTTTAATCGTAACTTTTGAAAACAGCATTTCTATCGAGCATAGAAAATTGTGTGTGATGCAGGTAACTGCAAAGCGATGATACAGGTAACTGAACACTCAGTTTCAACTGAGATGTGGGTAACTGCATGCTAACACACACATATTTTTCTACTATTTATCGTCTATGGCCATACCACATTGAATACACCGGTCCTCGTCTGATCACCGAAGTTAAGCAACGTCGGACAGTAATCAAACATTGCTTAAATTTGTTTCATGGACAACATATTTGTAAATTTAACGGCATTCTGCATCTACCTGTTACCCTCTTCTTATCATAATAGATAACCGCATCCTCGTGATATTGACATTTTCGGTTAATTGAAGCGTGCCTTGAATAGAAGCCGCGTATGAGTTAGAGTGTTCTGACATTAATAGAAATAGGGATTCTATTCAAGAATTTATGGTATTTCTGAAAATAGCACTACTAGTATTCCAAGTGGTCAGAATTACCCTTGGTGGTCAGAATGAGCCAGATGTACCTTAATCATTTTTTCTAAACATTCCGTTTCAGATTATGCAGTGCTGTTCTCCAAGCTGATAGCCAGAACCGCTAAAGACATCGATGTCCTCATTGATTCCCTCCCAAATGAGGAGTCGTCTTACGATCTCCAGGTAGCTTTCTAACTCATTCAGTAATTTCACATTCCCTGCCTCGTTAATTAGGGGAGGGGGAGAGGGAGAGGAGAGGAGAGGAGAGGAGGAGGAGAGGGAGGGGAGGGTTCTAAAGCATATCCAAAGTATGGCATCTAGATCTCAAGTAACTAAAATATATATCGTTAATGAAGTACCAACTACATAGGATTTAATAATATTCAAGCCATTATTCATTTAATCAAGTACTTTACTGAAGGTAAATTGAAGAGTATTTGTTAGAGTTTAGCTTGACCAAGTCCAAACAGGTATTCTTTAAAACAGACTATAATATGCAAATAATCTCTCTAAATATTATCTTTAATTTCAGTGAAAAATTTGTACCAAACATTGACATTTGTTATATGTATTTACAGCAATAGTTTAAATGAGAAAGTGGATAATTAAAACAATTGATATGAATACAGTATTAAATTGCTTTGAGGATAGTTGACTACCATTCCAAAAATGATGATGTCCACAACAGTAATGATCCAATCATTATCCATCTGAACAACACAGACTCAAACTTTTGATACGGTCCCTATCACAATGTGCACACAAGGCATGTACATTTCTAGGGAAGCCATTTGTAGTTATAACATGCTATAGTCTGTACTATACTTGTATGCATCTCATTTAATTTCTGTTAGGATTTTGCAATTTTCAGGACTAAAGTACAAGATTTGTAACAGATGCATATTTAGGCCATAGTTATTTGATTCCTTGGTTTACGGAATTTTCTGTGATAATTTTGGCTCAGGCAGTCAAAAATATAAATAAATATTATTTGATAGTTTGACCAGTTGGTAGGGTCCAATATAAAAATAATAATCATTGGAGATTACGAATGGTTGGTTGACACAGAAATAAATGTAATTGTCAATAATTGTTGTAAGTACCAGTGCATATAAACAGATTTGAATGCACAATTATTTTCAAAGCACTGCTTGCCAATAGAATTAATTGTTATAGATTGTTACATAGTTACCAGTAACCAATCAAACTGGCTTCAACATCATTGTCTGCCGGTCTTTGTTCATGTCCAATTATGGCTAATACAACTTGTTCCTTCACCATTTATTATAATTTTCTAAAAAAACTAGTACACTGTTGGCAGAATATAATAAAAATAATTATTTCTAAAATGGTAAAAATCAGTGCGCGGATCTGTAAATCAGTGAATCAAATAACTATGGCCTTATCAGCTTGTCAACACAATAGGTCAGCATTTTAAAAATTGATATTTGAAGAATTCACAATGATATCTACTATAATATAGGCCTAATAATCATAAATATGTCCTATTAATGTCAAATTCAGTTTAATTAAGGAGTGACTGCAATATTTTTTTTACATTCATCGAGGTATGAACAGAAAAACTGATGTGCAAACTGTATGAATCCACAAACTGTATGTCATGGATTGTCAGATTGACTGTAGATGTATTTATTATGAATATTCACTTAATATCCTAGTCGCGTATCGGTGGGATATTCCTGATGTGACGTAAAGCAACAAATTACTCAAAGTCCTTATTAATAATGTCCTGTTAACTTTTTGTCCTCTTTAATGTCCTATGCCGTTATGCAATGTCCTACATCTATTTCAGACGGCGAGTCTGAGGAAGCTGGAGACGGACAATCAGGAGGCGGCCCGGAAGTTGGAGGACGTAGTGAGACGCGGGGAGGTGCTGCTAGAACACATACAGCAGGCACTGCATGACATCGCTCAGGCGCAGCTCGCATGTCAGGCCATGGACTGAGTGAGACGCCAAGCGAGAACTGCAATTTAACGTGGTCTGAACGAGAACTCTAATAAGCACGGACCATGGCATGGACTGAATGAGACGCCAAGCAAGAACTGTGGACGTGGACGTAATGAGGCGCCAAGCTAGAACTATAACTAAGTATGGACTGAACGAGGTGCCAAGCAACATGGACTGAATGAGGCACCAAGTGAGAACTAACTACGTATGGACTGAACGAGGTGCCAAGCAACAACTGCAATAAACATGGACATACCTTCAGTCCATCCTCTGACTTACTCGGCGAGTCATCTCTTCCTGAAAAAATCTCCCAAGAGGCGTAGCATTGCTCAGATGAAAAACTTGTACAGCATTCAGCCAGTGAGATAACGCCGTGAGATGCAGTGAGATGTCGGTACTAAGTTTATACAGCAGACATTGAAGGCCTGCTTCAGTTCTGGAAGCACGAACAGTGATGTTAAGATAAAGTAACAGGCATGGGCGAGACATTGGAACTTTGAAGAAATACGGTCGACCATTTCATGGACAAAATAAATCTGTGTTATGTATATTTTGAAAATGTTAATAAAAGGACAACTGCTAAACTGCTGTATGTGAAAAAGAACACTTTGCACATTTTCATTACAAACTTAATGTTTCTAGAGACATTAAAATTTAACTACAGGATGAAATATTGTGGATGTGTTATCATGTAGTTGTGATTCATACAGCAAGGAAATGATTCATTGTATGTATAACCTGATAACTGAAGCATCATGTTGTTCATTAATTGAAGTATTAAGTCTTTTGCTAGATGCTCTGTAAGTCAAAGATTAAATCAGAAATACTATTAACATATGAGTTATAATCTTTACTCTTATGGACAATGTACACATAATAAGAATGTAAATGACTAAAATGCAGAAATAATTGGACTATATTATGTCAAAGGTCATAGAAAGATGTGCTGAAAATCATGAATATGTTAAATTAATTTTCAATAATATAAAAAGTGTTGAAATATGGATTAATATTTTAAAATATGATTTTGAATATGATTTTCTTTAATTATGATAATACGATGTTATGATACATGCAATGTTTGTTTCTCCGTATGTATAAGATAAGTTCATCTATGCATGTCTTATTCAATGAATCGTTCATCCTTTCATTCATTCATTCATTCATACACTTTAGTGATGACCAATACAAAGATGTTTTGTACATTATTAACATTATCGCTTATTTTGTACAGTTACTATTAAACTTTCAATAAATATATTTGGAAAGTTTTATTAAAAGTATATGAAAAATAAAAATTTTAATTGTAGTATTTTTAAATTCTAATTTTGCTTAAATGTTATTTCCATATTTAATATAACTGTGACGGAAAACAATAATTCACCATATTTAACATAGATCTCAGAACAGTCTATGGTTGCTGTCTTGGAATATGGCAACAGAATTATTCTCAATACAAAAATTATGCTACTCACATGGGTCCTGTTCGTATAAGGATATCACAGTAGTAAAGGAGAGTTATAACTCAGAGTAGAAGACTTCAAGTAGACGAGTTATGATTAGTAGTATAGTGCTATGATTATTTTGCGATGATCCATGTTTTACCTAATCATCTCACTCTATACTAGAAAGTGTACAACATTTACAAGAGTGATGATAAAGTATCCCATGGTGTCGCAGGTTTACTGAAACCTTCAGCGGGTTTCCTCCTACCCTGAACTCACAAGCCGTGATATAAAATTAAAGAATCTTGAAAGCGGCTCTAAACCCTATCAACAAAAAGAAGTACTGCACAGCATTGCAACGCCTGTGTATGTACTGTACAGTTAGTCGTGTACAGATTGTCGTGTATGTACTATACAGATAGTCGTGTAGTACTATACAGATAGTCGTGTATGTACTATACAGATTGTCGTGTATGTACTATACAGATAGTCGTATTATGTGCTGTACAGATAGTCGTCTATGTATTATACAGATAGTCGTGAATGTACTATACAGATAGTCGTCTATGTACTATACAGATAGTCGTCTATGTACTATACAGATAGTCGTGTATGTACTATACAGATAGTCGTGTATGTACTATACAGATAGTCATATTATGTGCTATACAGATAGTCGTGTATGTACTATACAGATAGTCGTGTATGTACTATACAGATAGTCGTGTATGTACTATACAGATAGTCGTATTATGTGCTGTACAGATAGTCGTCTATGTATACTGTACAGTTAGTCGTCTATGTACTATACAGATAGTCGTATTATGTGCTGTACAGATAGTCGTGTATGTACTATACAGATAGTCGTGTATGCACTATACAGATAGTCATATTATGTGCTTTACAGATAGTCGTCTATGTACTATACAGATAGTCGTGCATGCACTATACAGATAGTCGTATTATGTGCTTTACAGATAGTCGTGTATGTACTATACAGATAGTCGTCGCTTATTGGTTAACAAAAAATCCCTCTGCGACATAAAACAATAAATCGCTAAATGTATAGAATGGTAGGAATTGCTACTGTGTAAAATGGACGCCATCGATATGTAAAAGTACAGTTAAATTAGAATTGTGTGTATGCATCTGTCACACCGAGAAAACGGGAATACGCGAGTGGCTGCAGTTAAGGGGCGTGGTCATGTATTCAATATAATTATAATCGCACAAAGTTGCAGATATTCTGGAATGGACGAACACATTTTGTAGTAAACACATGAATATAATCAAAATATTCATACATAAAGGAGTATTTCCTCATTAACCACAATCGACGGCGTAATCAATGATTTTCCAGACGTTACAAAATGTGTTGGGGTAGATAACAGAAAGTCGCAAAACAACTTCGCCCATTTGTCTATTCCGGTGATCATGGAAATGACTAATTAAGCTATTATGGACCTACCAGATCCCCAGAGATCTATGTTGTGTGTGATCTACTAGTATATCATTAATCATCGTTGCTAACTTGATACCTGGGTATCGCTTCTCGAAGCTCTTGTATCTTCTACGAGACTATTACTCTTGTCGTGATCGCTGATACCGGTAAGTACACGGCGATCTCGGGCGCTTACGAGAGCACTGTGGGTCTCATAGTGGATATGAAGGCTTCGAGAATAGAGTATTCTCACTATTGCAAACATTTTAGAATATCTTTAAAATTTATTATTTTTATATCGCCTACAATTGTTTGTTTTTTTTAAAGTAGAAAACTATACACTGTGAAGTAAATATATAACGGACATGCAGCTTAAAGTGCGTATGTAGACTAAATGCCGTGCCAAGTCAGCTCCCTCTCTACACGCATTTAACACTCATCTTAAAACACATCTTTTCAAAAGTTACTACAAACCAATTGAATAATGTAACAGCCTACTAGTTTATAATTTTATCTACCTTGTCCAGTTCCATGTTTATTTTACACATGCGCACAGAGCACTGCATTTGTGAACGCTGCCCTAGATAAATGCAATTATTATTATTTAAATTTTTATTATTTTTATTATTAAGCCAGAATCGTAGTTATAGCAACAGGTTTTCGGTCACAAATATTTGATATCCCGTGTATAATATATCCAATGTATCCTTCCTAGATCGAGCACAAAGAGAAACATGCATGCTTATGTTTTCACAGTCGTAGTATACTAGTATATAGTGACGGAAACAGAAACAGAAACCTCGGTAACGTTATTTCTATATAGAATTAATTTACTCATGCAGGTACAGTCATACCCTAAATATAGTTATGGTATATCGAGAACTTTACTCATGCAGGTAATCATATATCCTAGAAATGTCACGGCATTATTCGCCACTGAAATTAGCCTACACATGTAGCCTATCATTTGCATTCAAGATACTTGTACATATATAGAACAGTGCAAGCAATTTAGAAGCAACAGCTTATTATGATACATACCGTATTGCAACATTTGTATGTATTGATTTATTGATATCATGTTATTTAGGGAGTGAAACTTGCCCGTATATAGCTACTAAAAGCCTATATATATATATATATATTCTGTACTATAGACCTACGACAAGGACGTAACTATCTTAATATACTACATGTTTACTTATCTTTGGCAGGTATTAATTCGTGTTATTTTCTTATTGGATTGTAATTAATATCAGACCCGTACAGATTATAATTTGATGGGCTTCCGTGTCTATTACAGGTTCACAAATAGGCCTGTAGAGCTTATCTATATTCATGCAATGGTGGATCATTTTACGATTCTAAATATGCCCACGGTATAATATGCTAATGATTTAAGTTATAACGATAAGAATACGAATACGATTGAATGTAGGTCTTATATATAGGCTATATTTACAATGTAAAATAATATTAAACGATGTTGTTCCTGATTTTGTTATATATATATATTCATGATAACTTGTAAAAGGCGTTCTATTCAGTTAATTGCCGTATTTTAAGAAAAAAATATTGAATTTTGCTTTATTTCGGATTATAAAAAGTCAGTCTGTGCAGAATCTGCAGATAGACATTTCGAAACTAAAATAGGCCTCATAAGGTAAAATACCAAGCACCCGACACCGTCTACTTAATCCTCAATATTATTGGAATATATATAAGATCTACTATATAATAGACTATATAATAAGGTGTATAATGTTCTTGCGTATATTAATATATGTTTATTTTAGTTTTATAACGTAGATCTATATAGTATCCTTAGGCTATCTATCCGTCAAAACAAACAAGAAAGTGGGTGTATTTTTGCTACACAGGCACTTATCAACAATCCTGTAATTTGATTGGTCGCAATTCTAGGTTAAACTTGATGACGCCATCAATGGCGGAAGGATACAGAATATTCGATTATGGAACTAGTACAAGTTTCTATCACTGTTATTGAGAAAA
>JAUTBT010038358.1:0-17603 GCA_032361225.1 Lepetodrilus schrolli
CAAACTGTATGTATGTATATATAGTAATTATATTGACACCGATTTCAGATACAGAGTATAGTGACCCGGTAGAAATCGTCCAAGTTCACAGAGGCATGTGGGCAATATGCTAATGAAATCGTGACGTAGAAACCAAAACAGATACAATGAAATTTAGATAGTGAACATGTTAAAAACACTTCTAAAGCGTCATGTCATATGTTGGAGATGGTACATAACCAGAATCTACTGGGGTTTTGGTCCGTTTTCAAACATAAACCAAACTCGTCTCTGATACCTGTGTAATTTATGAATTGAAAAAAAAACATGAGGTCTATTTTAACACGACTATATTGATTCCATCTGCACCTACAACAAACACAACCCCATGAACACAGAAGTCAAACTAAGACTGCGGGCGTTTCTGTCAACGGTCACAGGTCATTTACATGCAGTTCGGTGGGTGAGTGTGAATGCGATCGCCTTGGACGTGGAGAACTAGGCGACCAGCTGTGAGGTGGTGATAGATCTGTAACCATCCCATCCTCCAGTAATTTATACTTGTTATCAGCATGAATAGGGTTGTCGGCCAGAAGTGTTTTTGGAACCACTGGAGGATTTCTTATCCCCCTTTGGTCCCTTGGAACTTGACCTCGGTTTGGTTGTAGAACTCTGTGATGATGTTGACAAAGACCAAGAATGAATCTGAAGAAGGATTGGCAGAACCTGCAGGAGAATGTGTTGAAAAACCTCTGAAATTAGCCTTACACATTACAGTGATTTTTATAGATTATTATTCAAATAATAATAATAATAATAATATGCCCATGTATATACCACCAAACATATATCAAATAAACATATAATGAATTAGGATTTGGTAAGCAATATAACAGTTACTGTAAAACATTTATATTTAGCGCGTATAACGTGTAATATAAGCCTGCGTGTAATATTAGTGTTTTGCAGTAATCTAAATACCGTTCCTGGCATATAATATTTGGCCATGTTAAAGAATAAAGTACCATATTCAACTATAATTAACATTACCAAGGTGGCACTCGATCGTTGTTGTATTTAGCTCTGAAATGTTGATCCTTCTTGTTGCTTTCCATTGTAAACATTTATTTCCAGGAAAAAGAAAAAAGATCCAACCTTTGTTGTGAAAAGAGCACGACACAACTTGAACAGGCTGAAGCGAAACCTGAAGCATGATATTGAAACAGAATTAAAACAAGTGGAGAAGTAAGTACGATGTGTTGGATTTCGGTCACTAACCCATGAAATATTAGTGGTTTGCTATGAATAGCATTGCTATGAAGTCACAGTGCAAATGCACAGCAGCCTAAACATTGACGTCACAGTTAAATCTTTGTGATGTGTCGTTTTACTTCTTAAATGACTTTAAAATGATATTGGGTGATTGGATTAGTAAGTCGAGGACGAGTCACCATGTGGAAGGGGAGAATGTAGCCGAGGCATATATCAATATGTACATGTGTAGCCGGGTGTGATATAAAATGCTCCTACTGGTCTCGGCCAGTGGGGTTACCCCTTTGGCTCATTCGGTAGAGTGTTGGACTCACAATCCAGCAACTCGGGTTCGAATCCCAGGATTGGCATGATCCTCTGTTACACATACAAAACCCAAAGTACTACAATATGTGATAAATAAAATAAAGATCATATATACACCTATATACAGATATATCTGACACTACCACATTAACAGATTTTGAATAGGTATATTTTATTTAAGAAAAATATACAAATGGCAGAATGTATGTGAGAGAGTTGCTTTAATTGGCAGCTTGGGTGGTATACTCTCCAGGGAGATAAGAAGGTGAAGTGAGTACATATTGTTCATTGATTACCGTGGTAATAATATAACGCTATGAGCAAGCTTTGGAGCATGGATTTGGCACGATATTAATATGCACATTTTTATTAGTATTATCTTTCTTGCTAGGATGTACATCGCAACTTTCCAGCTGAAGATGCGTGTCTTTGATGACATGAAGCGCACCACTCGGTTCGACACACACTGCAGGAGAATGATGAATGCTGTGGCACTGATTGGTTCCATCAAAGATGTGGATGTACCTTTCTCCAGCTGGTGTGTACCGTCTCGCAATTATGGTTATCATTATGATAATAATAAAAATAAAATACAAAAATGTTTTTTGGGTGTTTTTTTTCTCCACTGTTTGTTTTCAGTATTAAACAGGCACAATATAATTGCGAAACATTTTTAGTATGATTTCATGCTCAAGCTCAAATTCTATATATGGGAATTTGTGAGCACAGCCTTGAAGTGAGCATGAGTTCATACGCAAAAAGGTTTTATAATCTCGGCGGCACAGGTAACATGTGGTATAATATACTGTGGGTTACACGCTATGCATGGTGTTCCTAAGATTTCCACCTGATTTCAATCTATCGAAAACAGATTTATTGTTCTTTCCCACCTGATAAAATTGGGGTTGTGCTTAATTAATTTCCAAATGGTAGAATGTTGGACTTTGGAGCCAAATGTTCCAAGTTCAAATCCCACACTGGGAGCCCGGCATCAATGTTCGTGGGAGTTACCTTTCTGACGCAATATGATGTGCTGTGTGTAGCATGGCAATGCAGTTATCATTGTTGGTCTGTCAGTACCAGCCAGTGCTCACAGGTTTACTGCAACAATCAGGGCTATGGGTGTTATGAAACAATCTTGAAAGCAGCTCTAAACCCCCATTTTACATTTCTTTTTCTTTTTAAATGTATTTCCGTTTGTATAGTCTAGTGAATGCATTAGCATTGCTATTGTACTTTGTTCATATGTTTAGGTTTCAAGAGTTGAAGGACAAGACACAAGCTCTACTGAGTATTGTTGATGATGTTGATGATGAAATAGAGGAGATGTTGTGGATGATAGGACGATTCGACCAGATCGGACCCAAATCCATCCCCTATGCAAAGGTAACTAACAACCTAAAACATTTTATACCTGTCCAGTGCTGGATGTCAAATAAAGAAACTGTTTCTAAAACAATTCAACATCATTACATTGATGAAGAAGTTTATCTTTAAGGAATTTGAGGCAGTATGGCTGCATGATAGAAAAAGGAAGATTATCTTTGTGGTTATATACTCCCTAGGGAGTTGAATAGGTAATGACTAGCGTAATGATAATGTAGGAGCATGCTTTCAAGCAAAAGTGTACATTATTATTATTAGTATTATTATTATTATTATTATTGTATCAAGCATGGATATCACATTATAAGTGAACATTATTATTATTATTATCATAATTATTATTATTATCATATCCAACATATCCAATTCAGATCCATTATTGATATATTATTGCTTTCCTTTTATTTCCCATTACTTGAGTAATCTATTATTGATGCCCTTAATGTTTCAGGCTAACACAAAATTTACACTCTGTTTTTTTTTACTATTGAGGGTAAAACAAAATTTACATCTGGTTTTATGACTATTTACAGGCTAAATCAATATTTACACCAGGTTTTATGACTTTTCAGGCTAAAACTAAATTTTCATCTAGTTTTCTAACTATTTTCGAGCAGAATTTACACTTAGTTTTCTGACTACTTTCAGGCTAAGCTATGCCTGTATGTGATGTCCTTGCCAGCATTTGAAACCTGCCAGATTAGTGTGCAATCAGCATTAAAGGTACACCAATTCATAATGGTTGTGAACACATACAGCCATTTGCAACTTCCCCAAACCATACTTTAATAATCATACAAAGGTTTATTTCTACAAGTGTTTTTGTGGGAACCTTTTCAATACATCAAGAAAGCGTTTACCATCAATATCATGTATTTTTAAAATATTTTGCTAAGACAGAAATGTTTTAGGTAAGTTGGTGAATTTCTATATCATAATACCAATAATTTGGCTGTTCCTAAAGGCCTGTTTGTGTTGTCAGGTATGACAATTTTCTGCAGATCAACTGATTTATTTGTTATTGGATCGATTTATTTGCACTGGACGTGGTTTGGGGTCTCCAGCCCAGGCTTGTTTTCCATTGAAACCACAATAAGCCAGCTTGAATACGCACAGAATACAGGTGCGTGTGTCAAAGGTGAAAGCACATGAACAACTGTTTTAGGCACTGTAGTGCTAATAATGAGTGTTTATCATCTGTTTTGCACGTGTTTGTTACAACCACTGTAAAGTATTTTGGTGGTTGTGATAAGCATTTTAATACCGTAATTACCCTATTAATTTGAACCCTCTAATAGTTTGAACACCGAAATTAATTTCCGAAATTAAAAAAAAATCTGACCCTAAATATACAAACATGACCAATTTTCTGTAATTTTCAAATTATTCAAACACAATCATATTTGTTCAAGTATTCTCTTTTTAATAACTTCTTTTTCTTTTTTTTAAAATCCTTCATGTATTTACCATTTCATTTACAACCATATTTTGTACTTCAATTTGGTTGTCCCTAATTATGTGAATACCAATCCTTTTAAGTTTTCATATTTCACAGCTGCAAATTTAATTATTTTCTCCTGTTGGAAATTATTAGGGTAATTACAGTAGCATTATACTGTACAATGTGTGCTTTCACCTTTGACACGTGCATACGTATACCGCACGTATTGGAAACTCCGCGCTGGCTTATTATCTGTTGCCATGTCTCTGTGGTGTGTTTCAGTTTGTTCTGGAGAAGATCCTAATAGGCTCTGTACAGAACATCCACCACTGGCTGTCACTGAGGAGGCTGCCCTGGGTGCTCATCAAATAGACGCGGCTGTCGACACCACCAGGCAGGGAACGTCAACACTGCAATATACTCACTACTGTAATATACGTCCACTGCAATATATGCCATCTTTGTGTTTGAAATCTTTTGATAAACACATCAATTTCTATTTTTACCCTGTTGGAAGTAAATTGATCTTGTTTAAATAAAGTATGCTCAAACTTTTTAAGTATTTCCATGTGTGTAGGTAGATATTTGATCCAATGAAAGGCATGGGTGAAAAGTGATGACAAAAGCGTTCATTGTTATTTTTATTTCGCAGTTCTTTTGAGTAAATCTAGCATTAATTTTGCTATAAAATATTCAAATTATTCACAATCTTATTATGGCAGGCACATAGAGATGATACTGAAATAATGATATGTACAGTTATGCAACATCAAAAAATGTAAAATCGATTATGCAGTAAAGAAGGTGTCGTTAAATGCGGTCTTGTTCAAATCATAAAAATCAAATTGGTAAAAACAGTACCCCACAAAACCCAGAGAGCATACTGTTGTGACTCACAAATCAACTATTGCATGAATACAGAACATAATTGGATTGTATCTCAAAATAATAAATAGACGCCATCACATACAAAATGTGTTTGATATCGAATATCATTTTCAGTAAAATCAGAATTTATGCTAGTTTGTACACATATTGTATTTGTCTTCAAATACCTGACCACCTAAACAGATTATATTTTCTTTCTCATGAACTAAATGGGTGAACGATTCCCACAGCGATGTTGAAACCCCATAATCACTCACTCATGAATTAATATACAGCCTTCAGGGCAGACACAGTTTTCACAATTTTAAACACTAATGAAATGAATTAAAACTAATTAAATACATATACTACGTTATCATCTTACTGTAAATGTTACGAATGCATGTGTATGTGCATTTAGAGTGCGTCGTGTAAAAGAAGGAAAAGGAGTCTCTAATAATACTAATAATTACCAATTGATCCTTTATGTTTATGTGTCATGTGATAGGGACTGACAAATGGATGGATTGTATATAGAAAATGGTCAACATGGGATACAGTGACATATGACGACACAAAGGGATTTCTGGCGACCAAGATAACAAGACATGTAGTTATGAACAGCGGTACATCATTATGGACTAGTACATGTTCCAGGATGATGTGCTGTTTTCTGCTGCATGTTTTTGTAACAATGTTTCATCACAACACTACTGATCACTTTAGCACAATATTATCTCCCTTTAATGGAACACATTATTATTTACCTCACAACACTTCTGATATTTCAAGCACAATATTATCTCCCTTTAAAGGCATGCAACTTCAGATTAAGTTGTGGATTTGCACCGAATTGGAGTTTAAAATGCAAAGTACATGAACTTAGCATACTTATAATTGCTTTTGTACCTCCAAATATCTTTTCAACACTGTAGGATAGGTAAAATTCCATTGCAGTTTACATTTCCGGTAAAACCTGAATAATCAGTTGGTAATGTACTATAATATCTCAATTTTATGTAGTCTAATAGACTAAGAGGGATAACTCTAATCATTGAACACGGTCAAAATAACTTTTCACAACTACTGGTACCACTAAAGCTACATAATGATACAGATTAAAAAATATTCAAATATGAAAATATTGAAAACCAGTGGGATACATGTATGTGGAAAATGTAGCTGGTTACCCAATATACTTGTGTAGACACATCAAATGTACATACTTTCACGTAGAAATATGTTTGACCATGAAATATGCAAACAAACCTGTGATTGTATGCCTTTAATGGAGCGCAATATTATCTTCCTTCAATAGAGCACAATATTATCTCCTTTTATACTAAAGTACTAAGATGGTTTGACAGCTAATCTCATTAAAGCAACTTTCTCGTGGACATTTTGCCATTTGTACATTTTTTTCTAAATAAAATATACATATTCAGTATTACTTCAGTGAAATGCAACATTCCTACATCTCTGAATATGCATGTAAAAACTTTGTCACAAATGTTTGTTGAGAGAATTTCATTAGCGTCGTCGCATCGCTAAGTCATTTGATCAACATAACAACAAAACTAGTGACTTTCCTTGAAAGTTAAAATGAGTTCTTTCAAATTACATGTTAAAACGATGGTGCACCTAAATAAAAATGTATAACAGTAGGATTATGGCATGTCCATAAACATCTTTAATTTTACTCCCAAGATATTTTAAAAGTGGTGTCACTAGCTGAGATCCTATAGTGAGCCCAGGTGGGTACAATGTCTGATCGACCTTTGACCTCACTGACCAAGTACCAATATACTGAATATTTACAGGAGCCATATGTTTCATACAATGAATGCAAATACTAAAACAAAAGGTATTATGCATGCACCATTACATGGTGGATAATCATTCACAACAAGTCATCATCTTACAATCTTATCCTCAAGAAAAATATAAGAAAGTCACTGTAAGCTGTTCATAGCAACACTCTATGATTACTCTGGAATATACATGCTATTAATTCAACATTTTTCATTAATTTACAGGTGCATGTAGTTGTATTAAGGGGACTGGATGTGAAGCCTGTGGCAAATGTTTTTTTTAATATATGTTATTTTTAATTTGGGGTTTAGAACTGCTTTCAAGATTTTGGAAAATTTACTGGGACTTCAGAAGTTCAGAGTTATATTTGCAAGAATCCATGCATCAAATGGGCCACAAAAATAATCAAAATCGATTGTAAAAATAATAATTGAAGATTATGAAAGGTTGGGTGACAGAAAATACATATAATTGTCAATAATTGTTATAAACACTACTGCATATAAATTGTTCAGATTTGAATGCACACTTATTTTCAAAGTACTGTACTTGTCAATAGCAGTAATTGGTATAAATTATACTTTTGTTCTACATATTAAGCAGTAAGCAATCAAATTGGCTTCAAAGCCATTGCCTGCCAGTCTTTGTTCAAGTCCAATGATGGTTTATATGACTTATTCCGTCATCATTTATTATAATTTTCGAAAAATTTAGAACACTCTCGGCAGAATTTAATAAAAGTAACTTTTTATTTTCGAAACTGGAAAGAATTGGGTCTGCGAAATGCGTAAACCATGGAATCAAATAACTTTGGCCTTACTGCAAGAAGGTGACAACCATGCCATCGTATGTTGAACATTTCTCATGCACTCTTGACTCCCATGTTTTGCATACCAACAATAACAACATGTGTAGCTAGCAATGTTGATATAAATAAACCAGAAATGCACCAATGTATCGATAAAGGATTGAACAAATTTTAATCACTACAGTGTTGTATCATCTTGCCCTTCTGTGTATTTTCTGAATGAAGATTCAGATCAAGTCCCCCTAATACGTTGATCTACATAGCACAAAGAAAACATCCCATCTATGTTCATCATGACAAGTCATACAATCATGTACATACAATGTTAAAATAGCACTGTTAAATGCAAACACATGTATTTTCCATTTCATAATCATACATGCTATTGCATCAAGATGACCTGCTAACGCATTGATATATAAAAGACACATGCAGCAAGTTGTAAAACATAATATGCATACATTTGTCAAAATGCTGTTGTAGGATTCCTTGAAATTGAATGTTCATGGGATTTTGCATAGATATCGTTGGTCCCATCTATAGTAAGAAAATGTATGGTGGTTGAATCCTGACATATTTCAATAACATTGTATTTGGCAACACACAATCATGTCAAAACAAATGCATATTTAGACTTCATAGAAGTCTTATTAGATGTTTTACACAAATAATGCGACTATCTTTTAAGTTCTATACAAAACAAACACATAAAAATATATATTTCTGCTCTAAATATCATGCAGATACATTAGTGTGTGTTTCATTAAAAGAATAAACTGACATAATTCATGCAACACCTGAATAATGTCGACATACACTGAAATTACAAACTGGCTTTTTAATTATAGTGTAGATGCAGTTGCTGCCATAAAAACTGGCATTTAAGTATTACAATGTATGTAGATGCATTAACCGATGACAATAATTTCTAAATTCCGAACATAACATAAACATTTTTTTTAAATTATTTAATTTTATATTTTTTTAAACCTAATTGTGTTGTCCATGTGGCACCCGATTAATATCAGCATGTAAAATAAAAACTATTAGATATTATGCAGAAACTTTAAACAATGTTTCATTTTATAAAAATGACCTAATGCATTGTGTCATTCACAAGGTACCTTATTAATGTCAACATGTAAAATATAAATTGGGTTTCTGAAAATTAGCTATCCATAAAATGGACAATAAAACGTACAAAAAAATATGTGATGTAAAATAAATCATGTGGACTGCGATCCCTCCTCGGAATCCAAGGTGATGATCGTCTCTATCGGCTTGGGACCATTTCTACGACTAGCGCTGCCGTTCCGATCGTCCATTTCCACTTGCACCACTTCAGATCGACGCCTCTTCTTCTTGGATGTCTTTACAGCAAACTGCTGCACTTTGGGTCTCGACCCAGGCATCAGGCCACTGGCAGTGAACATGGAATAGTTGGTGTGCGGCCTCCCAGGCTGAAAGCCCGTCCTGCTGGACGGAGCCTGAGCCAGGTCCAGAGTGTCAATGTCACAGGCCTGGTGAGAGAGTGGGTAAGGGTGGGGGTGGGGGTGCGAGTGAGGGTGGGGGTGGGGGTAAGAATGTGGGTGAGGTTGGTAAGGGTAGGGGTGAGGTTGCGTGTGGGGGTGAGGCTTTTGGTAAGAGTTTGGGTGAGGTTGGTAAGGGTGTGAGTGAGATTGCAGGTTGGGGAGAGGCTGTGGGACGGTTTGGGTGAGTGGTATAGCAGAGGTCACAGAAATCGTCTCGATGCTGTTCCGCTCGATGGACACATGCACGCTGTGCGCGGACGCACGGCTGATGACGGAACCGGTGCTGCCCCTACGGACGTTCCTCTGACCAATCGAATGCAGGGCATTTAAGACGGGTGCTATGATTGGCTGGATTCGACGAGCTCTCTTCCTCTTCTTTTTCTTTTTCCGTTTCTTGGATTCAAATTGGCCGCCTGGATTCATTGGGAGTTGGGTTTGGCCGATGGCTTGGCCAAGCTGTGAATCCTGAGACAGTCGTCTGGAGGCCACTGAGCCGATATCTGAAACCAGATATATGAGTGTGTTAATACAATAATTAGTATAATATTATTTATGATATATCAGACCATAATTACACTAATAATTTGAACCCTCTAATAGTTTAAACACCTAAAATAATTGCCAATTTTTTTTTCTGACGCCAAAAATATGAACATGACCATTTTTTTTTTTAATTGTACTGGTATTCAAACAATCATTTTATTTTTTTTAATGTAAAACAAAATACATTTTTGAAAAGTCCTTCATTTATTTAACATTTTATTTATACATATTTCTGTCATTGCCTAGTGTAGACTAATCTCTGTTAATGCCTAGTGCAGACTTAACCTCTGTCATTGCCTGGTGCAGACTAATCTGTTATTGCCTGGTGGAGGCACTAATCTCTGTCGGCCACACTGTACCTGAGTCGGAGTATCTGCGGAGCGTCCCAGCCACAGGTTGTATGATGCCGCCACGTCGTCTCACCAGCTTTGGCATTGCCGCGGCAAAGTTTGACGACATGTCATGGGAACTGACACTGTTGAGATCAAACTTCATGCCTGTCAAAGGATAGAAATGACAGATCAAATTCTGTTTAAATTTTTTTTTAAAAGGCCACAAGGTTACAAAACAATTGTTAGTATAATTTCATGCTCAACTCATATTTTATATGGGGATTTGTATGGGCATTAAACTGTGCTTTAAAAAAAACAATATTTCGTATGACTACTGTTTATTTTTTACCATTTTCCATAATGATATATCTAGCACAATATTATCTCCCCTTATTAGAACGCAATATTATCTCCCTTTATTAATTACTATACCATAGTGTACTCTACTAAATTAATAAATACTACCATCAAAAAATAAGGGAAAGCATAATAATAATACTTTTTTCATTCAAAGAGGCAACTTGTAATGAATTATGGTAACACATACACAACTCAAAAGAGACCCGTGCAAGCACTTAGTAATATAGTATTCCACATGAATTTTCTCACAGATATTGTAAATTTCATTACGATTACTTGACTAAATTTTAACATATATAACACTTTATGTGTCCACATATGAAAATAATATAAAAATATTAAAGACATTTCATCACAATTTGTTGACATGTTTCATGGTCATACTTACCTGAAAGTATCTACATTAAATTTGTCTACACAAGTATATTCAGCAACAAGCTATATTTTACGCATTGTCCCACTAGTTTTTCTCTTCTTTTTTTCTCGCATTTTTTTTCATACAAACCGTGATATTTAATATTTCTATATTACATGTATTCACTTAAATTTGTATGGTAGTATAACATCAAAGCGAAAGCTAAAGGATATTTCCCCATGGTGTAATGGTTAGAGCATCGGCCCAGGGTGTGGAAGATCACAGGTCCGAGATGGTACTTGTTCCCCTGCATGGCGCTCCATATTAAAGGGGTAAAGCAAGGACTGGTCGGCTCGGAGTCAGTATACTGTGTCTGAGTGGGGTATCCATGTTCTATCTGCGGCGTGCAGTATTCCAAGTGAGCTAGCACTATAAAGACTGGTGGAAATCCAGACTAGTACAAGCAGTACATATGCAAGCCATGATGTGAGTGAAATCTTTTCTTGAAAGTGGCTTTAAACCCCAAACCAACTGACTGACCTACCTAGAGGATCGTCATGGGTGCTGTGAAAGCTGATCGACAGGCGGCCATTGTTGATGTTTTTCCTCTTCTCAAATGCCTGCGCAATCATCTTGTGTCTGTGCAGTTTCACCGGCTTATTGGATGGCTTGTGGAACACCCTGCAAGAAGACAGAATTCACCAAAATATCAGCTGTTCAGTAAGTCACAGTCTTTGTCCAGTATGGCAATTGAAAAATAATAATTTTAAATCGTAAAAAAAAATATATTAAAATGATTTCCTCAAGCACAAGAACTATAGAAAATCCATATACAGAAAAGTTTACAATTGCATAACATATTTGTGCATGTCCTACTTAATTGCATAGAATATATCCAGCCAGGCAGACAATGTTTGATATATTAAATGATAAACCGAGCTGTACATGTACATAACATGATGAGAAAAAAACAAATATTTGTCAAATAACATTTATCTGGAATAATCAAACAAACAAAGCAAGGTTTGGTCTGATTAAATGTTAACCAGTTTTCATCATAATTGTCTGACAAATTTGTTATGTAAATAAGTATATTTACTATGTACATTTCTAATTTATTTATTTTTCTCTAAATGTGTACAATTAAATCAATGTATGATAGAAAAAAAATGTCTTAAAGTCATGGCTTTAAAAATATATATATTTTATTTTATATTATTTTATTTTATTAATATTAATTTGTACGTTATTTGTCACCACCCTTTTCATTTATTATTAATTTGTACATTTTGAAACTCTCTTACTTTCTAAGGAAGCGGTCCCAGGCATTGAAGGAAGCCTTGTTCCAGGACCAAGAGCTCATGGCAATACCGGCGCCGAAGAAAGCAAAGATATGTATCTCCAGGGCCACCACGCTGGGACGATGTGCCACCTCACACAACTTGTGAGTAGTGCTGTTTAATGTGCTGCTTATAGAGACATTGGCCTTACAGCTGGAAAATAACACAGATTCTAACATAGTACGGTGTGAGAACAAAGGCGCAAACTGTATTTTATGAGCCAGTAAAGTGAGTTGGCCCTTACTTTTATCCCCCTCGTTAGTGATCACTACAAACACTGTGACGAGCTGGTGACATACATGCAATACGATGTCACAGTGGCATGATGTCATGTCTGTGGCAACACGCAGCTGATGGAACAGCCAAGTAACGGGCCCAGTTTATGTATTTGTAAACTGGTGTTTGATGAATATTCAATGTAAGCTTCTTTATTCAACAAATGTATGCAATCTTAGAATATCAATAGAGTACGGTCTACCCCTATATATAGTGTATTAAAGTACAGTTTTGCCCCGAACTATTGTAATGTTAAAGTGCTTGGATGCAAGCGTCGTCGTAATTAACTACAATAGTTCAGGGCAAAACTATACTTTATACACTATATATAATGGTAGACCGTACTCTATCCCTCAAATGTATACAAAATACAACATAAAGCTTGAGAGGAGTATTTGAACAAGCTTCAATTTGTATTCTCCTTTTGATAATAGTTTTGCCCCAAATGTTGCATTCTAACATCTACAAACTACTTACCTTTTCTTCTCATTTAGATATGCTTTTGCACAGCGTGTTATTTTCTATTAGCATGATTATCTACAAACTATTTCAGGATTTGCCATTAACTCTTTCCATGATGAGGCAACCAGAGATGCCTAAAAGAATAGTGCTTGTGTCTAAGCCAGCAGTGAGAGGGTTAAAGGCATACAATCACAGATATTTATGCTCGTTTTGGACTAGTTCATAGCTACAACTGCAAAGTACATTCATACATAAAATCATGTTTTTACCTCCAAAAATCTTTACACAGCTGTATGGTAGATAAACTTCCACTGCAACCCCCCAATATGGAATTTTGCTTGAATCGCCAGTAAAAACTTCCAGTAATGTAACCTGCATATGTTCATATTTCTTTTTCCTATAAGTTAATGCAGTAAGGGGACATAACTCAGGGGTGACTCAGTGTAAAGGGGAAACACCTAACATTTCCCTTGTTTTGTTGTCATTTAGTGATCGGCTGCCATTTATAGTTACGGTCATCTAATTCAATAAATATTAAAATATTGATAACCAGTTGAACATGCAGAAGAAGTAGTTGATGTATAAAGTACTTGTGTAGTCAAATCAAATGCATATATTTTCAGGTAAAACTATCTGTGATTTTATGCCTTTAAGTTTGTACATTTTGTTTTTTCCTTTAGAGAATACTGTTGCACAAAGAGTCATAAAAAAATAGTGATACTTTCCAAAGACTTTACAACTGGGGAAAAATGTATTGAGCACAAACGTTTGTTAGAATATATATAACATTCAAATTTAAAAAAAATAAAATTCTACCTTAGATTAGCAACTTCATAAAATATTAATGTTTTCTCTAGATTTTGCATCTGGAAAGTACCTGGGGTCTTCTAAACTACTAGTGTCTTAAATTTACTGCAAAAAAAATCATCAAGTGTATTGTAAATACGTACTACATATAATCCCTAAAACTCTGTCTCCATTTGTCTTCATTGGCGAATGTGTATACATGGACGGAAAATGTGATGACAACAAAGATGAAGGCCAGCAATGCAAATATACCTGAAACACAATAATACAGGAACATAGACAGAAATACTACTACTAATAATAATAGGGCCATAGTTATTTGATTCCCTGGTTTACAGATCCTCCGACCTAATTTTTACGACTTTGGAAAATAAAAATAATTATTTTTATTATGTTCTGCCGATAGTGTACTAGTTTTTAGAAAATTATAGTAATAAATTGAGAAGGAACAAGTAGTATTCACCATAAATGGACATGAACAAAGATCTGCAGACAATGGTTTTGAAGCCAATTTGATTGCTTACTGGTAAATATGTAGTAATTTATAAAAATTACTGCTTTAGACAAGCAGTGCTTTGAAAATAATTGTGCATTGAAATCTGAACAATATATATGGTATATGCACTGGTATTTATAAGAATTATTGACAATTATATTTATTTTCTGTCAAACGACCATTCATAATCTCCAATTATTATTATTTTTATATTGGACCCGACCGATGAGCCAAAATATCTAATTATATGTATTTTAATTTTCAACTGCCTGAGCCAAAATTATCACAGAAAATAATGTAAACCAGCGAATCAAACAACGATGGCCTAATAACAATAATACTAAAAATAGTAATAACAATAAAACTAATAATGGCATGGTCTAAGCATTGCATTATTATCTCCTGCTGGGATATAAAAATAAATAAAATATAAATATGGTATCTTGAACTGTTTCCAGTTGTTCCAGTATAATTCTAGTGGAAGATAAACTGAAATTAAATGCAATGAAAATTGTGGCATTCAAGATGGAAAAAAAAAATACATTAAAAAAAATAAGACATATTTGCTCACCTAGACGTAGAATTGTCTCTTTTATTTTTGACGTTGCTTTTGCACTGATGAAAATTGGTGCATCTTTTCGAATCTTAATTAAAGTAATGAGACCTGAAAACAGAAGCCCATTGAACACATTATCCACATTGAACACATTGAACACATTGAACACATTGAACACATTGAACACATTATCCACATCCAAACAATGCCAATTAAATTATAGAGCCAAACCACCTATTTTATTTGTTTTATGGAAACATTTATATAGCAAAATAGTGCACCAGTTGAAATTATAACAAAAAACAATATATAACTATTGTTATTATTATATTATTCATAGTTCAAATATTAAAAGATTATTATCCTAGCTTCAAATTGTAAAATACACCGTGAAACTATCAGTACCAATAATTACATGCATCAACTAATCATCTATTGGAATATATCTCTTTTGGGGTAGAATCCATAAAACAAACAATCACATTGGTTTGGCCTACCAGATAAGTATGATGAACTGTACAGATGTATGTATGTCTCTTATTTCTCACCTCTAACTAAGAAGTAAAGTCCAGCTATCAAGACAAGAGCAATGGGTCCTAGAACAAAGCCTGCTCTAACACCGTGTTTCATGAAACCCACAAAACATATCCCACTCAGTGAGTCACCGTCAATCTGCAATCAAAAACAGTTACGTTTTAGAGATGCCTTTATCAGATTGTGTACGTAACATTAAAAAAATTACTGTATTCAAAGATACTGTTACCTATCTGGAATTCATGGGCCATATTACCGAAGCTATGTATACATATCAACATCATTAAGCCTTAGTGGAGGAAAGTTTTACTCTTTTGGGATCATCAAATTTTCCTATATGTCATAATGATGTCATTACATATACAATAGTTTCAGTGCTTTAATTTTTTTAAATTTAAATAGGTTTTTACGGAATTTTGGGTTTAGCATGTTTAAAGCTACTTAATATTAGAATACATCTCTGTACTTTGAAATCACTAAACATCATCTCCACCAATCACAGACCCACCTCTGAGATGGCCAGACAGATGATTGACAGAACCAGTGGGAGAGACCAGCTGATGAGGTGGAAGTAGGCCGTCTTGCTGCTGAGGTGGTCTCGCGGCGTGCCCAGAGCCTTGAATGTCACGTGCCACGCGTACGCCAGCATGACGAACCACGTGACACCAGCGACCATGGAGTAGTAGACCAGAAAAAAGACCACTGTACAGGATGCACTCTCACCGGTACTGGAAACCACGGAAGGCATTGAGACGAGGTTATTTCAGGCATGTATTATAAGCCAGGGTCCTGTTCCACAGAACGATCACAGCACTACAAGAGTCGTAACTCCTTAGCAGCTGCATGCTAACGTAAAGAAGTCATGACTCTCGTAACGTTATGATTGTTCCGTGGAATGGACCCCAGCTCGGAGTTTTGAATACGCATGCACATGTCAAAGGTGAAATCACATGTATCATAGTAATAACGTTATTAAAATGCCTAGCACATCCACCAGAATGCTGTGCATTGGTTGTAACAAACACGTAACATACGGTAATATAGATGATAAACACGCCTTATTAGCACCACAACACCTCAGACAGTTGTGTTCTTGTACTTTCACCTTTGACACGCGCACGCGTATTCTGTGCATATTCGAAACTCCGAGCTTACTGACAAGTGTTATTTCGGGCATATAATATTTAGAGAATAACCCACTAAATAGAATATTATTGTCAAGAGATTACGGAAAATACGTCCCCAGTGAAATTAATGTTCACAGTTCCAAGGTTTAGTGAGGAACTTTGAAAACTTAATTTCATGAGGGACATATTTTCAATAATCATCCATATCGAGTTGGACGAAGAACTTTGAACATTCATTTCATGAGGGACATATTTTCTGTAATAACTCGTATCGAGTTGAACATTAATTGAACATTAATTGAACATTAATTTCAGGAGGGATATTTTTTCCATAATCACTCATATCGAGTGGATTATTCTAATTATTCAACATAGATATAATTATTTTATTGGAATAAACCATGGAAAATCATCGAAAAACGTCTAGAGAGGTGACCCCAATTAGATGTTGAGGATTCATCCACATATGACGTCAAAGTTATGACTTCAAAGTCATGCCTACAACAGCATAATTGTCGAATTACACAAAATGACTAAATCAACAATGCTGATTATCGAAAAGATATTCCGCGGTATAAATCCACCACCTATGTTGAAAATATTATTAGTATGTAGCTAATGATTAGACACAGAGAAATGGAATAATTTTGGTCAGGCCATCCAATTTAAATCATGTAGGTGGTTCAGGGGTGCATACAAATTATAACAAATAAACTATAATATATTAGCAAATTATGCCCTGGGGGCAGTTGCACCCATTCTTTGAAAATTACCTGTATCTTTCCATTATAAGTATCATCGATACCAAGTACGTGACATAGAGGTGGGTAGTAGTGCAGTGGTAGAACATTGGATTTCTGAGCCAAAGGTTCCGGGTTCAAATCCCGGCCCTTGAGTCTGGCATCAATGGTCGCGAAAGTTACCTTTCTAACGCTATATTGATAGGATGCGATGTCTGTAGAGTGGCAATGCAGTTGTCATCCTTGGTCTTGTCAGTACCAGCCGATGCTCG
>JAUTBT010038369.1:0-17601 GCA_032361225.1 Lepetodrilus schrolli
TCCTTGGTCTTGTCAGTACCAGCCGGTGCTCGCAGGTTTACTGCAACATTCAGCACTACGGATGTTGCGGGTTTCCTAGAACGGATCTCTTCTAAGGCTAAGCCAGACGTTCTTAATATCAACATTTATAATATATACTTGTATACACGGAGGGAGACTACCGGTAACTCAAGTATATAAAAAGAAATGTATTTGAAAAAGATGTAGCCAAAGTATATCCACCAGAACATGACTTTGACTAACCAATAGCAAAGACATTCCTGTGTCTTTGAGGTCTAGAATATTTTTTGGGAAGTCTTAGACGTCAGTGCACCAATAGTGACCGCGACAGATGTAAAATAAATTAATGTCCCTAGAAGTAACTGTCATTTAAATTACGTGATTAGAAGTTATAAATTCGAGTAGTTTGTAACCAATCTATAATTCGGTTTCTGGTAATATTTACCAATCTCGGCAACCGGATGCATCCATCTGCTAACCGTAATTGAAGGTTTTTGTAGCAGGAACCGCATAGTGAAGTAATGGAACCGGTCTAATTGCATAAACTTGATTGGACTTAGTCTAGTTGGCATTAGCAGTATTTGAACGCACGTCTGGTGGCTGATTTCGGTCAATTCGTATTCTTGTTCAGACACGTATATTTGGTTAGGTCGCAGCCACGAAATAACGACAGCGTGATTCGCCATTACGATAACACGAGACACTGACAGCAAGAGATCACGAGAACACGATGTCAAGAGAAAACGAATTCACGAGAACACGATACGATGTTATTTTAGTATCGTGCTTTCGTATTATAATATCGTACTAAATTAATATGCTGTTCCATCAAGCTGTCCTGCTGTCGTTTCGTACCATTGTCATCTCGCTTCGTGCTGTCGTCTCGGGTCCTGCTGTTGCATGATGATATCGTGTCTCAGTGGTCTCGTACCTGCGACCTATTAAAAACCACTATTTACGATATTACTGAAATCAGCCATCACGGAAACGCCATTATTCAATTTACGTGGTGGACATCTACTGTTTAATAATGATTCCATAATCAGCACTGTTGATTATGCCTTTTTGTGTTTCTCGTGCTTAGGTGAAATGTACACGTTTTCGACTGCTAGTTCGCCCTCTCGATAAAGCTGTTTGTCGGCAGGTTTGAATGGTTTATTACATCAACATGATTATATTGAATAATTAGAATAACCCACTCGATACGAGTGATTACGGAAAATATGTCCCGAGTGAAATTAATGTTCAACCAAGCTCGGAACTGTGAACATTAATTTCACTCGGGACATATTTTCCGTAATCAGTCGTATCGAGTGGTTTATTCTCTAATTATGGTATTGGAAATCTATGACATGACACAATAAACAACTGTAAAACATTGTCAAATCTGAATTCCTCTATAATGATTCGTTTTGTATGAAAATAAAATGATTTTGACAATTTGGCTATTATGATTTATGTGAAATTACTGTACATTAATGAAAACATTAGCACACATTAGAATATTAAATAATTATATTAAGTAATACCAATTTTTCTGATTTCAATGACGTTCGGGTGACTATTTTATCGTTAGAAGCATCTTGCAACATTACACGATATGTCAACATAATACAACCTGTAGGTCACTCCAAAACAGGTGCCGGTAATCTGATGATGAGTAGAATTATTGTTACTTTTCGTAAAAGATAAATGACGTAGGAAAGAAACGCCCACACGTGATCAAGGCCAAGGTCGCGTGCCAGGCAACGTTGCATCTACAGCAGTGCCGAATACAATTTCAAATATATCAATTCAGAGAACATACACGAGGTATCATTTTACATGTGTTTCCATTTCCACTCGATCCACTCTGACGGGAATGTCAAGTAAGACATCTGTCACTGTAGACATATAATACGCCGTCTGTGAGGAACAAAGAACTACGCCTGCAGTGAATTTACCGATTATCCATCTTCTGTGAATGCTAGAAACCCCGAGGCTCGACATCAACAAATTGCTCTTACTCTTGGTGATGGAAACAACAGCCGGATGTGGTATTTTCAGAAACAGCAAAATAAATGTCTCCTCCATCATAAATGTCAAAGGAAAGTGAGCCCACACTGATCGGTGATCGGAGCAAACAATCGCGAGGTCTACTTTTATAAAGCATACGTGGAAGGTGAAGATATTGTCCAGGGATAAGAGTTGACATGAATACAATTCATTTGGGATTCGGTTATGAAGACAGTTCGTAGGAATAGTTTGTTGTTGAACATTGGGCTGTGGTGTGTTCATGCTGGTTCAATTGATTTTAGAAATAGTTTCATAAATAATAATGTGATACTTGCAGACATTATTTTTTAAGATCAAGGAAGTTATGTTTATGGAACACTTATCACAAATGAATATTTCAAGTAAATTTAACAATATATATATAATTGCATATATATAATAAATAATTATGTAGAACTTGCAGATCTATTGCTTTTAAAGAACAAGGAAGAATAAAACTCAAGTCACACATGAATACTTCAACAAAGGTATCTACTACCAATATTGTTTTGCCTTACACATATTTAAAGCCAATCGAATGCGATCAAATGTTAACAAATAGATGTTAACAATATTTTAACTTGTGATGGAAACCTATCTTGAAACTCTTGTCTGGAATTTATGACTTTACCGAAATAATTTAGTAGACATTGGAATGTCACAAACCCCGTGCATCGCATGCATGAAGATCATTAGTTCTCATGTTCGCTATTATAGCTTCATTCTAACACTCAGCGCGAACAGATTATTCTGTCAGGAAGCCTATGATCTAATTAATTATTAGTTTGAAATGGATGGATATATCTGTGTGATATACTGTATTAACCAGTCTTTGTGGGGCCCGATCCTCGTGACTTCCTAATGAAACTCGCAGTGACAGGATCCAGCACTACGTGGATCTATTGGTTCCAGCGAGCCATACGTGACTTCCTGGTGAATTCTAGTACTAACCGCCGTTACTTCGGGACCACATCATAGACCTGTTTGCCTAACGTGATGTCTAATTGCCCAGAAACCAGCATATTTGTGTGGGAATAAAAATATGTTTTTGGTCAATGCATAGACTAAAGGGGGGGGGGGGTCATTCGTAATTAGCTTTAGGATATCTGCTAGAGTTCACACGGATGAGCTTCATCATTGTTGGATATTTTCCATGATTCTCGTGTACGGTTCGTCGTAACTCTAGGGCAACCATAACGTCACATTTAGCCATTAATAGACTACTAGACTATTTCTAAGGTTGGAGAAAAGGTTTCGTACAATAGAGCCTTGATCCAACAGAACAGTTATGAAATCAGATTACAAACAATGATGTATATACTTCTTAAATTTAGTCAGTAATTATATTCAGTTTGAGCAGATTATATTTCTATAAATTTGCTTCCATACTTCAGTACCGTAACAGAATTGATGGACCGTTTTATGGACCATCAAGCGCTGTCTGATTCAGATTTCAAGTGTAATATGTGGAATGCTACAAGCTTATTTACACATGCAATTTTACATTGAATCCTAGTACTCTATGAACATCACTGTTATATGTATCAAGAAGGAAGTTCTGTTTGATAGAATCTAAATTCCACCTAAAATGTATATCCAGCGTCCTTTGGTTAATTTCCTTCCCAGTGAATGCCATTTGGCTTGGTTGAATAAAACATATGGCATTAAATTTATAGTAGGTCGTATTATCTTTCTGAAATTCATTGATTTGCGTAAATTCAGGACATTTTCGATTCATCACCAACCCCTAATGTCCTCAACATTTGAGTTGTGTTGTTATGAAATTCTGGTTTTGAACCCGTTATCCGTTAAGTAAGCCGTCGAATCCCTAGGGGCCATGTTGCATTGGCAACCAAATCCCTAGAAAGGGATACGGGATGGACCCAGCATCAGATATATAACAGTCCCAAATAATCAAGGCATCTGAAAGTCAAATTTGGTATTTGCATAGCTGAACGTCCAGCCGGAACTGTAGATTATGTCTGCAGAATGGAATGGCGTAGTCCGTGATTGTGATTATGGCGGTCCCAAGCTGCCGCATGTCCTGGACTAAATGCGGAAAGCAAGTAATCATTATTTTTAACTCCATGACGTCAAGAATAAAGAATAAACATTGGATTAATTCCATACAATGTGATGTGGTGATTGACAGATCAGTAATAGTCCGTTTGAGGGAGGATTTGGTTTTATTGTTTAACTAAAAATACAAAGAAATATGTTTATTTTTTATTTTAATTGGAGAGACTTTTTGTTTTGTTTTGTTTTTATTTAAAAATTGTTTTATTATTAATATAAAGTATTATTAGTAGTAATATAGATTATTAACCGTGTCTTTAAATATCATCAATATTCTGCATTTATGGATACTCTCTATATTGGAGGAGCTTCAGGATATAGTAATTATCTAAAGACACGACGTTAATAATCTCTTTATTATCTATTGTCAAGCTTAAATACTTCTCTATAACAAGTATAACATGTCAAAGCGAGAATCGACATTTTATAGTTACGAGTAGGAATACATACAGGTTAGTAAATTATAATCCACTTCACTTATTGATAAATACACCAAAGGTAAAGAAACAACTTTAAGTACAATTCTTATTACAAATTGTAAATATATATTATAGTAGTAGTAGTAATAGTAGTAGTAGTAGTAGTAGTGGTGGTGGTAGTAGTTGTTGTTGTTGTTTATTTGGGGTGGGGGTGGCTGTCGAACGAACATATGGTATTTTCTATTTGAATTTCCCCTGTCTTCTTTATTTTGCTAATAATTGGTATCCTGTCTGTAACGTAACAGGAGTGCGTTGTATAGAGTGCGTTGTATAGAGTGCGTTTACTATGTAAAGTGCGGTGGCTAATGTTGCATAGGATGTGGCACATTGACTGTTTTCTATCTGTTGAGTATCGTGTGTAGCTTTGTGTGCTGCTTAGTTTTATGTGGAATCTATTGTATATGGTTCAATACACCAAGTGTGTTACGTGTAGTGTGATGCATACAGAGCGTTACAAACAATGCGTTGAATAGAGTATGTTGCATGCAGTGCGTTGCATACAATGCGTTGCATAGAGTATGTTGTATGCAGTGCGTTGCATACAATGCGTTGAATAGAGTATGTTGTATGCAGTGCGTTGCAAACAATGCGTTGAATAGAGTATGTTGTATGCAGTGCGTTGCATACAGTGCGTTGAATAGAGTATGTTGCATGCAGTGCGCTGCATACATCATGTTTCACACACACACACACACACACACACACACACACACACACACACACACACACACACACACACACACAGAGTATATTACAGGGAATGTGTTGCATACATTTTGCTGTGTAGATTATGTTGAATAACGTGTGTTACATGTCATAGAACTCGATACATAGTTTTTTTCACAGTATGCTGCATAGAGCCTACACATTGTCTTGTGCCGATCTACACATTCTGTCTATATGTATATTTAACTTCCCTGTGACGAAGGATCCTACTACTACTACTATTACTACTACTACTACTACTACTACTACTACTACTACTACTACTACTACTATCGGAGTATGTCTCGTGGCCGGATTTCAATGTCTTGGGCTGATTTGTGATTATCCTTTCCGATTCTCACACATAAAGCGAATATCATCCAAATAAGATAATTGGGAGTGCCCCGGCATCTAATGTTTCGGTTATATATTATTGTGCTCTAATAGAACATCAGACACTTCATTGATTTTCCTACAGACTGTAAAGCCCCCTCTCAAGAAAGGAATACAATTAATCCATTGGCGACTATGGATGAGATAGCAGAAAATCGAAAGTAAAAGTTGAAGTGTAAAATATTCACCTGTGTCCAGTGTATCTGTAATGTCGGGCATGTTACTGCATGAGTTGGTATTTACTGGAAGAAATATGTATACCCGAACATGTATAGAATGCTAAACCCAACTGGTTTGCATATAAGGGAAACAACGTCGTTTCAAATCATGATGCTCATTTACTCCTATTATTGACAATGCATAAACTTACGAAAATAAAAATAACACGTGACGAATACTACAATATGTTATTGGTGACATCTTCAATGACGGCCACGGCATCTAACAACAACATCATAACTGTAGATCTGACTGCAGCAGAATATATTGACACGCGATATGAACATTATTATTTTTAATAAGCTGCAATGTCCAATCATCATTTAATAGCAGTGTATGAGCTGCTGAATTGTGATTGACAAGACATACTTATGTCAATGGTTTATTGCCATTTGAGTGCCAAATTACGGATGTAATTATCGCATGTTGTAACCCGGTAAGTGTCTATGACAACCAAGGATGACTGCAGGATTGATTTGGCGATATATTGACACCTAGTCGTATTATTCTAGTGATATATTGCCATCTAGTTTTATCTAGTAGTACACTGAGTTAGCCTGGTACGTGGTGGCAAAATTACACGTCGTGATATTACGCGGTATGCCACCTGGATACGATAATAGTTGTATTATGCAGTTTGTAAGGTGGCATTTGGCTGCGTTGTGCCGGCGGAAAAGTGACACCTAGTAGATATACACTGGTGGTAAATTGACACTTACATGTAGGTGAATTTCTCTGGTAGTAGATTGGTATGTGGTAGAATTGCTGGCGCTAAAGTGACACCTAGTAGCGTTACGCTGGCGCTAAAGTGACACCGAATAGCGTTAAGCTGGCGATAAAGTGACACCTAGTAGCATTCCGCTGACGATAAAGTGACACCTAGTAGCGTTACGCTGGCGATATAGTGACACCTAGTAGCGTTACGCTGGCGGTAAATGTACAACTAGTGGCGTTATGTGGTACATCGTGAGGCTATGTGACGTTACGCTGGTGGTAAAGTGTAACACAGTAGCGTTATGCTGGCGGTAAAATGACTGCTAGTGGCGTTACGCTTGTGGCAAAGTGACATCTAGTGGCGTTACGCTGGTGATAGAGTGACACCTAGTGGCATTACGCTGGTAAAATAGACACCTAGCAGTTTTATGCTGGCGACATAGTGCGATCTAGTAGCGTTAAGAGTGAAGCGCGCAGGAATTCCCTCACCGTCACCTAAAGCCGCACATATTCTCTGAAATATCGTCCTTCTTGCATTCATGCAAGCTTAATCTGGTATGTTTTTGCTTTGCAGCATCCCTTGAGAGAAGTGTAATGTCAAGTTCTATTGGCGGGTTAACTAGGGAATTCGATTAGCTTCTGCAAGATGGTGATATGTTGTTCTCGGTCTTGCCAATCTTACTTTTAATCACATATTCTCAACTTGCTTATCGAATATTCCCATTGGAATAACCAGGACTAGTCAATGTTCTGTTTTGGTTGGACGGAAAGCTATGCTTCCGCGAAGAACATCCAATTCGATGTGCTAAAGCGATAGCGGCTGTCAAAGTGCAAACCAACATATATGTTTTAAGTGGCAAGAAACTACAATGAACCTGACTTGCATAGTGTCCTAATCTTGTATCGGTCAATGCTATTTAATTTGAATGACAAGCCGGATACACTATTGCTATTGCAATTCATCATAAGCCTTCCTCTAAAAGCAGGCTAGCAGACATCTATCGACACATTTTTATAAGAAACAGAATGGGAAATATTGAACAGACATATGCCAGTTCCAATGTCGTGCTTTAAACCAAGAATGTTACAGGCTATAATGTGCGTAATTACCAGAGCTATGCTTGTATTGTGCAAACATGTTGTGATGGTTTCTATTGGCTTGTAGCAAATGTAAAACTATGTAGGCCAACGCAAACTAGGTAAATTTAATATATCGTATTATTTCAATATGTTAGACCCTGTCGTTTCAAGTTCACGAATCTCCTGCTGTGTCTTCGCAAATTGATAATCAAACTCGCTTGAGCTCAAATCACTATCAGAGCTGAAGACTTTTGGATCCGTAATTGATGAGAACACAGGGACGGTATCGTGTGATGTGGGATTCAAGAGGGACAACTGGCAACATCCGGTAATCTTCAGAACTACTTTACAAGATTTCGGCAGACTTTGAAGTCCAGAGTACGTATAAAAGGGAAACGTTTCCTCATCAAGTGAATCTTCTAAGAGAATCCGTCTTTTGGTTACGATTAGTGTTTCCCCTGATGAACAATATCAATGGTTATGTTTGGGGATGTCATCGTAGACCAAGAGACAATATAATATATATTGCATAGACCAACATTACTCTGTTTTTCTTCCCTGTCTAACGATTCATGTATTGTTGATATATGCGGTTTCCGCCAGCATTGCACTAGGTGGCGCCATCAACCACCACCACCAGTAGACATTGTTGATGTCGTTCTGGAATTATTGGAATGATTGTAGTGACAATATCAACTTATTTGGTGCTTATTTCGAATAGTGCACAAACATCAAACTGGATTACTAGTTTCATTGTGTCATTTTCAGAGTAGTGTTTGTACTAGTGCATTAACGCATCTAATTATGCTGGAATGGGCTGAAGACTTGTATGAAACCAGGCTGATATTGGTGTCGTAATTGTGTATTTCGGTGTATCATTCAGAAAGAAAATTAGATGAGTTAGCTATACCCAGACGGTTAAAGACGTCTAGCCATCAGACGGAGATATTTGCTGGACATTGTAGAGAGGCAATGGAGGTTTATATAAGCCATCTACACTTCCTTACGTGGATTGAGAGACATATTAATTGCTGTTCTTTATCGAACGTCAATTGGTGTCTGCGCATAGGAAATAATGCTTAGAGTTTAGCCTGACAGCCAGGATCGTATGGTGCTCGTGGTATATAACCGGAACAAACACCTAGGCCTTCTGGAGCACTTAATCCATTAGGCTATTATTGGCTGTTGGCCGTAGGGACATCGTTGAACATTAGGTCTAGTATATGTACTTTTCAAATGTAAGTTTTAATAATAAAAACTATTCATAATAATTATAATAGTAATAGTAGTAATAATAATAATATTGATAATAATAAATAAACATGATGGCGGTGGTGATGATGATGATGATGATATTAATACTACTACTACTACTACTACTACTACTAATGCTGTTGCTGTTGCTACTACTACTACTACTTTTACGTTTTTTAATTGGGATTTAGAGCCGCTTTCAATATTATTTCTCTCAAATAACTACTACTACTACTACTACTATTACTATTACTACTATTACTACTACAATTATTACTACTACTACTACTTACTACTACTTACTACTACTACTACTACTATTACTACTACTATTATTACTACAAATAATAATAATATGAACTGACATAACATATACGGGTACAATTACATACAAGAAACGAAAGTTCTTATTAATGCAATCAAAGGTGAGTGTTACGACACCAAAACTAATTGTATTTAAACTTCCAAATACACCCAGGTTAGCAGGACGGCAAAGCCTGGACGAACAATACCCATAGTTACTGGCAACAGTCTAGAAATAATAAACTACCCTGATCTGTGTGTAATTACGTGCTCGGAGATATCGCAAATCATATTGTTGCCAAATTACTGCTGGGAGGTGATTGCCAACATCGATCCAGCTTATCGGTTTGGTGCTTTTACTACTAATGTGTGCTGATAGTTGATTGATGACGGTCGTGTGGCTGATTGTGGCTCTTGTCCTTTGTCATTTGACTTGTCATGTCCTTCCTAGAGCATAAATACTGTGACAGGTCGGCAGATGTACAGGAAAAGAGAGAGAAAGAGAGAGAGAGAGAGAGAGAGAGAGAGAGAGAGAGAGAGAGAGAGAGAGAGAGATGAGTTTGGGAAGAGTTGAGTATGGTATTACAAATCTTGTCATCACCAATCTCGCTCTGGCGTGTGTTGTCCCCTCAACTCGTGTATCCCACTTCTTATCGTTCATATGTTCAATAACAGCACCGAAAAAGATTGATATAACCTAGCTACCGTCCATTCTATATGCTGTATTTCGAATATAGCACATGATAGTTAATATTAGTTATGATAATGCATGTTATCATACGTTGCTTTTTCATATGGGTTATTCTGATTGATGAGAACTTATACTGCAGTAGAAATCGTACACGGTGCGCAATTATTTGTAAATTCTCAAATATCTCAAACATGGCTGTCGTGTATTGACAATGTTTTCATACAGGATCATATTAGTATTGTCTTCCCTGTGGTAAATGCCATGACTTTATGGGTGATAAATAGGTTATATAATTAAATTAAATGCAATGTCCACGGCTGTTCTGGGAGTCTAATCTGCATTGCAATGGAGATGCATTTAATCATCATCTACCAACATTACATACAGCGTTGAAACATTTAAAAATCTAGCCAAGTTTTTAAAGACTGAATTCTTCGAAGAAAGAGGTAAGCATTATACTAATGTGAACATTTATATTGCGCCAAATCCACGCTCGAAAGCAAGCTCATGGCGCTACAGTATTGTGCCGGTCAATGGATCCGTGTGCCCTCATTACTTCTCAACTCCCTGGGGAGTATGCAACCCAAGCTGCCGTTCAAGGCGCTACAAGGTTATCATGTCTATCCGGGTACCCATTCTCTGCTGAGTGAACAGGGGCATTTTCGAACATAGCCACTTGTCTAAGATGACACTATACTAGACATCTAACACTTCCACCTTATAAGACATGTAACAATAGCTCACTACATCCATTTACGTCACTATATAACAGATAACAGATGATATTGAAGATGTCTGCTAACACGGTTCATGGAACCGTATACGCATCATGCAGCAATGGCAGCCTGCATTAACCAGTAGACTCCCACGATCTGGGAAGTTATCTTCGCCATGGGAACCCAATAATCTCAGATAACGTAAATGCCAATAGGTTGTGGTGTTTGATGGAGTTTTACTGGTTAATCGTACAGCTTTGGTTTTCAGTTGAAACTGTTACATCGACAGCTTAATGTCTCCTATCTGAGTTTCTCTGTGGTTGTGTACGGCTAGGGAGAACTAAGCGCGAATGCCAGTGCAATGTTCGGCGATATAATTAATATCGCCATACATTGTAGATGTATACTATCGTGTAAAAGAAAATATACCAAACAATTGTAATTTATATCAATTTAATTTGGTATGGTTTCTATATAGACGTTGCCATGTTGATCAGCCAATTCCAGAGCTAATAATGGAAGAAACTAAATACTGACTATGAACAGGGTAATAACTGCTAATGACCATGGACAGGGTAATACTGCTAATGGCCATGAACAGGGTAATAACTGCTAATGGCCATGAACATGGTAATAACTGTTAATGGCCATGAACATGGTAATAACTGCTACTGACAATATACAGGGCTCTTAGACCGTAGGTTCATAATTCAGCTGTTGTCTGGAGCACCGGTGGGGTTATTGCGGTAGTAAATAGTCCAATCTGCGAGGAAACTTGATTTGGAGAGTATAATCTGCATACAAGATAACTAACACCGTTCTTTTATCGGCACTAAAATGACCTCATTGGTCTTAACGGAAAGCCGAGATATATGTACCTGTTAGAAATATGCATTGAAACTGTGTGCAAAACAATAGGCGTACATGTAAATGAAATATATATATATATATTGTGCACATGGATTAAACCTTGAAATGTGCATCTAATATCGATTTCTATTTTCACAGGAGTAGTTATATTCATACTATATGGTCGTAAATCTCAGCGAAATACGTCTACTGTGAAGAACTATTCCCAGATGTGGACTGTTAAAATCTGTGAGTACTCTCACAAGGAAAATCATGCCGATTTTTCTCTCAAGTGCTATAAACCCCCAGATCTTCTGTCTCGCTAATAGACAGACCGGCATAAACCCACCTGTGATCTCTTCATCTGTGACAGTTCTATTGTGAAACATGTATCGAGTATCTCCAATTAGCCGAGCATTGCATTGAAATGTGTATTAACACCGCGTTCGATTGGCTGTTGCCTTGTACATGATATATTAATTGCCGTGGTTTTATGAGTAAACTATTGTGGCAGAGGTGTTGGAAATTGTGCACGATGAGATTCGCTTTACGTTACGGACCCAGTTCAGGTGAACTAGACACCGTCTAATAACACGACTTGACACGTGATAGAGGTAAAATGATTTCCTGCATCATGCCCTCTTCATAGCTACCAGACACAGAACTGGATACAATTAATATGTTACCGAAGCTTAAGATATTGAATATCAATCATTGATATTAAAAATTAATAGTATGTATATATCATAAGTTCACATTAAGACAGCGTCATGTAGCAGGAACATAACTACCATTACGCCATGTTTCAAAATGTTTCCGTCGCTATTTTAATGTCAATATTTAAGAGAATATGTGCAATATATTTCAGGGTCTTGTTCCACAGAACCACCGTAGCGCTACGAGAGACGTAACTCGACATGTATGTATAGGAGTTATAAGACTCTCGTAGCACTACGATCGTTCTATGGAACTGGGTATGGTTTCACGAAGCTCTCTTATCTACTACGAGACCACAAGAACTCTCGTGGCAATGTGTTATGCTGTACATACATGACGACTGGGCACTTACGAGAGTGTTATGGTCGCATAGTGAATATGAGAGATTCGAGAAATGATACCCAGGGCCTTAATTATGATCTGGAATATAAATAAATATATATATATATATATCGAGATATGCATGAATAAAGTACACTGACATGTCAGAATTGCTTAAGTAGGAATGGCATCTGAAGATTGTTAAAACGTTTTGCGATAACTTTATATTGATGCGGAGAGGAAGGAGAAAATGAAGGATTCAAATTGTGACCTCTACTTGACATGGGGCCATTGTTAAGTAAGGTGATTATGAAATTAACTTAAATATGATTGACTTTGAAAGTAGTCTATAATGAACTTGTTATTCCCACCATGTTCTCTCCCTCTCTCTCTCTCTCTCCCCCTCTCTCCCCTCTCTCTCTCTCTCTGTCTCTCTCTCTCCCCTCTCTCTCTCTCTCTCTGTACCCTATCTCGTCTCCAACTCAGCCTCGCCTCCATATACTCGACTTCCCTTCATCAGTAATCACAATGAACCCCTAACTGAACCTGTCCTCTCTAGAGAGGCCATATGATACTAGACCAATATGTATGGCAAAGCGCTCAAATTGTCAGAGGTCATCTTTAATAACACAAGGACCCGGTGAATTGTCTACTGGGATGGTCTCGACTCGAGTCTAATGACAATCAACGCGGACGCAAATGAACCCGTAGCACTAGTCAGGTATAATCACGGACAGAGCGCAATAACCGAGGTTCATAAAGCTGTACAGATGCATTAGTATAATTACCTGTCATCTACAAAACGACCGCCAATCCTCCAACAAACCGGAAGTTGCACACGAACATGGTATCAATGGAAATATTATTATTTTGAACGTATAAACATGTAGTTCACGTCGTGTTCCATTTCATGCTGAGAAAAGAGCAGTAGGTTTCACATTACTCGCGAAATAATGTTCAGTCATCGATCATAATGATGCCTTAATTCTCACGCAAACTCAGAATTTAGCTATTACCTAGATAACAGCTCACTGCGGGGAGTGGACAAACAAGGGGAATTAAGCAAGCTTGGAAAGGTTTGTCGAAACAAAATTTGAGAGAGAGATGTAGTTCGAGAGAGAAGAGAGAGAGAGAGAGAGAGAGAGAGAGAGAGAGAGAGAGCAAGGGGAGAGAGAGAGGGGAGAGAGAGGGGAGAGAGAGAGCGAGCGAGATAGAGAGAGAGACAGAGAGAGAGAGAGGGAGAGAGAGAGGGGAGAGAGAGACAGAGAGAGAGAGGGAGAGAGATATAGAGGGGAGCATTGGAGACATAATCAACCAGAGAGAGGAAAAGAGAGTGTGAGACAATGACAGATATGTTCAGAGAGAGAGGGGAGAGAGTCAGACACATCCTGAGGAGAGAGAGAGAGAGGAGCAAAATATATATATATTACTACAGATTGAGTTTAGGCCCGTGTAGATCTTGATTACAGTGTATCGAAACGCGACACACACCCAGAAGGCATACCTGTATGTTTTACATGTAAGAAGGATGATACAATTAAAGACGTGCTACGGATGTTCATAGTTCCATATTGCTGCAAGGCTGTACTGTAACGGACGAAATGTCTTTACAGTATATTGCTTGCATGTATGTTTGTATGTATTTATTTGTTTTGAATTAGGGTGTATATTCGCTAGCAAGGGTCTATAAATCGGATGCGTCTGATAAAGTATAAATCTGTCCTGAAGTAACTAATATCTGTTCGAATTCATTCTAACAGCAACTACCGTTGGGCATTCCTATCTGCATTAATAATAGTTGCAGTTTTCAATTTCATCCACACATATTACTTTTAAGGACAAAAAAAAACGTCTAAGGTATGTGGAAATTTGTTTTTCACCAGTGTACAATTGGATAGAATTCTATAGGATTGCAAATTCATAAGAGTTATTGCAGACACCATGGCTAGCTGACATATGGCATTAACACAGTAATGACACAGTTCTTTGTACGGTTAAATGCAACTCGGTTGATGCTTCTGGAAGAGCTGCAACCGACTTGTAGAAATCAATTATTGCGGGGACAATGTCACGATGGGTATGGAACGTGAAGAGGCAAGAGCTAGTGAAATTTCAAACTGTACGACAGTAAAATACTAGTAAGCACGGATATTTGACTTGCCTGCTTAAGTTCAAGCAGACCAAATATATATCGCTTTCAGATTCAAACCATCATCTGCTATAAATAGTAGTTTGATGTATACACTATACATTAGTGGAAGGTAATATTTCTTGGGCAGTTGTGGGCACCCTCTCAAGAAGCTTTGGTACCCTCTCAAGAAGCTTTGGTATCCACAAAGAAGCCATATTGTTCTCGTATCTATCTATCTGTCTCGCAGATATAACTACCATGGTATCGTTCATCAAAGCTCTCGTATCTACAGATCTACAGTGCTTTCGTAGCAACCTCACATACTGGCACTAATTGGCGTTACTTGCGAAAGCGCTATGGTCTCATTGTGGATATGCGACCTTCGAAAAACGATACCCATCTAGCGCTCCGACAGCTTAATGTAATGGCACCCGGTTGTATAGGGAACATAAAGCAAACCATACACATTACTTTCCGGTCCTTCATTAAAAAGAAATGGATTAACGGCAACATGTCATGTTGAGGAACACGATGGGTACACACAATAGCGAACACACGGACCGGATATGATGATTGATCAACATTGTAGTTAATATTTCAGGTCTCGGACAAACACATTTGGGAAGGTCGGATATGTACCTTTGTATTCCTCATTTATCCCTGTTAGCCTCAGTATGCATGACAGGCATGTTAATTGACTATTACCATTAAACGGGTCATTATTTGCAGTCAATATGTTTGCTATCTGTCGCTGCATTAACTAAACGTAGACACGGTATTCCAAATCCCTATAGTAACTCATGCGATATTAGAATAAAATATCAATGTTAATATTCTTGATTTCCAATTTGTAATTTGTCAATTATGTTCGCAGGAGAAATGCAATTAGTAGAAACTATTTCAAATAATAGGAGGTTATATTAGCTGTCTTGATCGATTGAATGCTTGATTACGTCGATAAAGCATGCTGTCAGACCCAAAAGAATATGACGTAATTTTCGAGCATCAATATGCTGCGCTCTCGGTGTAAAAGTCATTGTGAGATAAAGCATTTGGAAAAGGGTGATTATTGTTTAGAGCTTGTTCTAGTGGGAATTAGCACACGCTGAGCAACACTGTAAACAGGGCTGCGCAAATAGAACATTATCGCTAACTGACATATTTTATACCCGAAACAATACACGTTGGCATTTTCATCTAATTGTTATTATCTATTAACAATTCCAAATGGAAATCCTATCATATAACTGCTATAATTGTATGATGGAATTGGTGACATTTTTATTATTTATACGAACTCGCTGTCTCGAGATGATATGACGACAGGGAAGACAAACAACAAATACTGCATTCTGAACATTTGTACTTTTTGAAAAAAAAGGCAGAACATCGATATAAAGCTATTTTGTTTGCTGATAAATTGACTTTACATACATGTTGGAAAGTATTGAGCTGTTTTCTTAACTAATGCGCAATATATATATTCCATGTTTGGATTTCTACAAGCAAATGGCCTACGACATTATATTGTAATAATAGAAAGGAAAAAACATGTAATAATAACCGCCATTAATGTTTCTCTTTAATGTTTTAGTCCAAAAATACTGTTGAATTATTGACATTCACTAACACTGCTTTGAACTAATGCAGATCATCAACTGGAAGGTCAAAGTTCAGTATCTCCATTGTGCCACCCACAGTGGTACCGAAAATATATATTATTAATACACATTTTAAAATAGGACCGATGTATACATTATGAATGCCTGCACATATACTATGGGTAGAAATGAGTGCGAGATATATGTACACACACACACACACACACACACACACACACACACACACACACACACACAACACAAAACACACACACACCACACACACACACACACACACACCCACACACACAACAGACACACAACACACACACAACACACACACACACATACACACCACACACAGACACACACAGACACACACACACACACACACACACATACACACACACAACAGACACACAACACACACACACACACAATAAACCGCTGACGCAGCAACTTGAATCTCAAACTATCGCTGCACACACACCGTAACAATAATTTCGTGGGGGTGGCGGCGGAGGTGGTTTAATGGACGGATGGAGAGTTATGTGCGCGTGCGCGTGTGCATGCCATTTTACGAACATGTTCGTTTAAGTTTGTCAGTATATTCCTGTGACATGAATGTCTCATTAACCCCGAAACTTATTGATTATCACTAACTGTACTGCTTGTATTACTGAAGCCAACGAAAGTCTTTACGAGTACAATGACCATGCCTCATTGCAGTCTTGGTACTTAATTCCGATGAGTGGTGGGGAATTGACTTGTATGACTTGAAACAATTTGCTTGTAGACCCTAACAGAGGATGCAAGTTTTGCTTCCATGCGAAGCACATTATTCTGAATTGTCCGTATAGTCACGACAATGAGAGTGACTGTAAAGTTACCAGTTGAGTTCCCAGTTGATATACTATCAGTACATGTACGAATATAAGACTATTTCCGGTACAACGCCTTCTGCAGCAGGTCATCGAAAATGCAACACAGCTACGACATACTCGGCATCGTTCAACTTTACGGTTTTCTTTTCTTCTGTTAGATAATATATTGGGGTGGGTGGTAGCGCATTGGTAGAATGTTTGAACTTCGGCCCCGGGTTCAAATCCCGTCATCAATGTTCGCGAAAGTTCCCCTTCTGACGCGATATTGATAGGATGCCCTGTAATGTCTGTAGAGTGGCAATGCAGTTATCATCCTTGGTCTTGTCAGTACCTGCCCGTGCTCGCAGATTTACTGCAACATTCAGCACTACGGATGTTGCGGGTTTCCTCCTGCCATAAACTGACAAGCCGTGATATAAGTGAAAGAATCTTGA
>JAUTBT010038380.1:0-17601 GCA_032361225.1 Lepetodrilus schrolli
ATTCAGCGCTACGGATGTTGCGGGTTTCCTCCTGCCCAAAACTGACAAGTCTTGATATAAGTAAAATAATCTTGAAAGCGACTTAAAACCCCAAACAAAGAAAACAAAAACAAAAAAGCTAAACAAAAATCGCCAGTTTAAGTATATATTTATTTGTGCTGTATCTATTAATTCTAGAGCACGTGCATTTTAATAGAATTTACAGCAAAACTTTCAATGTAATCAACCGATCAGTTACCAATATAAATGCATGTGTTAATAAAGTTATCAGTACCGCACTTGGACAAGTAAGTAAACCAATCGGCGTTGAGGAAGCAGGAATGGCTAGTGTTGTGTAGTCTGCCTGCAGTTGGCCTGCTTATGATTATCCCTCGAGGTAACACGTTCTCAGATGTTGTTGCTTTTGCTATGTTGTTCATTGGCAGATATTTTGGTATTTTTTTTATACAAAGACGAAATATTGCATGACGTCCAAATAAATATTTTATTTGTTGTTGAAACTGTCCATGAAAATACCATTAAAAGGTAAATTTTGTCAGATATGTATATTTGAATGGGCAGGTTTATGTTCGTCATAAATTGGAGCATAGTTTGGACATAGTTTGGACATAGTTTGGACATAGTTTGGACATAGTTTGGACATAGGCAGCACTGCACTAGGACTAGACTAGAAGTGGCTTATAGATATTTATCATCAACGTATTGTCAAGAATGATGCATATAATTAAATATGTGGAAATATTTTTAGCTTTTACTTGCAATTTTTTTTTAAGATTCAAGAAATTATCAACTGTAATGTAGATAGACTTCGTCAGTCATTTTGTTATATTTTAGAAAATGTGGTACTAATATTCCTGTGAACCAGTAGAACATTAATATACCTACATGCACTAGGATGGATGTATATGGATTCTACAACTTGGCAAAGCAATACATGCGTACAGTACTAGCACTTTAATTGGTGTGAGACTTGGACACAACAACGACATTTTAATTCACCCTTGAAGCACTTTCATAGAAGTTTATTCACCTTTTACTCCCACTCCTTACTAAACAATCTACGATGTGATTTCACCCAGAGATTTTTTTTTGTTCATTTCATTGATATTTATTTATTTATTTTTAAATTTTTTAAAAAATATACTACTCATACTAAACATGTTACAACTTCCTAATTGCACTTCTTCTGATATAATCATTACATTTCCTTTCTTTCTTATATCTTCTTCAAATCCACATGAACAGTAATGTTAGGGTATAATATACAATATTATGTATATGACTGCCAGGTTACAATTACACACTGCTATTTTTTCTATTGGAGTAGGAACATAATGTTATGTTGCTGTTACATAATGCTATATTATTGTTAGGATATAAACTTATCATTTGTTACTAGATTAGAAATATACATAATACTATATTATTGTTAGGATATAAACTTATCATTTGTTACTAGATTAGAAATATACATAATACTATATTATTTTTAGGATTTAAACTTATATGCTATTAGGTTAGGTATATACACCCTCGTATTACTGCTTAAGTTAGGAATATACAATGTTATATGCTTAGGATATATGCAATGCTATTTTAATGTTAGGTTAGGATTTTATGCAATGTTACAATAATAACATGCAATGTGTAGGTGGCAATACGATATAGCAATGTGATCATATCACTGATATGAATGAATGAATGAATTATTGCTTTACGTCGCAGTGGTAATATTTCACCCATAGGCAACGACTATCACTGATATACAAAAATGATAAAAGTATTTTTAAATTGGTTGATTTTATTTTATTTTTGGCAAAGGGATCATAGACATAGTTATCTGTGCATCTTTCATCGTTAAACTATGTGTAAACTATGATCATGGTATGAAATGTAATTGTACAAATAATCGCCTTGGTTTGGTTCGTAATTGGAGTTCTAAAATAATTTTATTTTCAATGGGGAAATTGGAAATGCATGCAATATGTACAGTACTATTTATATTCAATTTAATATATCTTACTTAATTCTATGAAACCCTGTTTTCATAATGATATGTGAACCAAAGTTTACTATGACATTGCATTGCATTTTTTCAGAAAGGATTTTCAATAATTCCTGATGGAGTGTTAGCATTTAGGTTAAAGGACATACTTAATTACAATAGTTTCATAGCTTTCACCTATTTCATTTCATTGATCATCAAACAAGGAAGTGCTCCACTGTGTGATCTTAGCTTTTAGATCTCCATAAAACTTAGCTGCTGACGAAATCACTAATCCACGTAGAACTACATTGTATGTATATCGCCATGACAACATACTTACTTGCAGAAGTCCTCAAGTTTATAACGGAATTGGCAAGTTAACCCTCTATCTGACTAATCACAATCACTGCTGTATGGTGCATCTGTGATAGTTTCCAGCAGAGTAACGGTTAATTAAGAACCAGGTTGGGGGTAGGGGTGGATTGACGAGAAGCAGATAAACTGACATCAAAACCTCATGTCTTGTTGACCTCCATGGGTGACTTCCCGAGCGACACAGAATTAATCCGATCATTGTTTCCGCAGAGCAAGAAGATCCTAGACTGCGACATCGACTGTCCGACTCGGCTGCTATGGGCGACACAGCGGGTCCAGTGTACCGCAGTCTGGACCGCGGACCGCTCGTCATCCCCCAGCACGTCATCTCCCAGTATCAGCCTCGGCCTGAGCAGCGTCGCGGTAGTGCTGAACGCATGGTGGAGAACGTAAGTACATATGAACTATCATGTTGCAGATTATTTTAATGGTTTTATCCACTCATAATAGAAAATAGACCTTGTATTATATATTGACCAAGGTATGAAAATATACATAATGATATTATTTTAATGGTTTTATCCACTCATAATAGAAAATATACCTTGTATTATATATTGACCAAGGTATGAACTATTTTTCCAATACATCTTTTGATCAGTAGTGTAGGAAATTTATCTTAAAATAATAACTAAATACAAATAATTTTAAATAAATAAAGAGATACATAAATAAATAATAAAATACAAAAATTTAATAAATAAATAAATTGTAAATAAATACATCAATACATAAATTAATAATAAAGCAAATATTAAAATAACTACGGCTAACTAGTTATTTGATTCCCTGGTTTATGGATCCGCCGAACCATTTTTTTCAATATTGGAAAATAAATATAGATTATTAACCGAGTGTCTTTAGATATCGTCTATGTCCTGCACTTGGGGATCATCTTTGTATTAGACGATATCTAAAGACACGAGGTTAATACTCTCTTTATCATCTAATGTCAACCTTAAATACTTCTCTATAAGAAGAAAACATCAACGTGTGAATCAACATTCTAATGTTATGCGTAGGAATACATGCAGGTCAGTAAATTGTAAACCGCTTCACTTATTGATAAATACACGGAAATTAACAACTTTAAAAACAATTCTTATTTTAATTAAAAATTGTGAATATATTAAATCTAGTCGATTAGCACATAATTGTCTCCGATCATAATTGTCACCTTGTTTACTATTTCCATACAATAGCATTTATAAATAGTAGTATGACGTCACATGAAAATGACGTAATGTGAAATTAGCTCGCTAATTTGCATAGTTATCAGGCAAAGTAGCATGATACACGAAATATCTGTATACTTCCTTGTTCTCAGAAACTTACTTGAATTGCACTCTTATTACTGGATAGTTCAAGCTATATTGGTAACATTTTAATAAATACTATATTACTTTATATGTATGCACATAGTATTTTGCAAAATTCAACGTATTATTTAGAAACAAATGCCCCAAACAGTGTAAATAATGTCCATATTCAACTTTCCATTAGATGATAAAAAAATATATTTTTATTATATTCCGCCAACAGTGTACTAGCCTTTAGAAAATTATAATAATAAATAGTGAAGGAACAAGCCGTATACACCATAAACAAAGACCGACAGGCAATGGTTGACACAAAGACAGACAGTCAATGGTTGACACAAAGACAGACAGGCAATGGTTGACACAAAGACAGACAGGCAATGGTTGACACAAAGATAGACAGGCAATGGTTGACACAAAGACAGACAGGCAATGGTTGTCACAAAGACAGACAGGCAAGGCAATGGTTGACACAAAGACAGACAGGCAATGGTTGACACAAAGACAGACAGGCAATGGTTGACACAAAGACAGACAGGCAATGGTTGACACAAAGTCAAAGACCAGCAGGCAATGGTTGACACAAAGTCAGATAATAATTACTAGTATTGGCAAGCAGTACTTTGAAAAATAATTGTACATTCAAATCTGAACAATTCATGTGTACTGGTGTTTATTACAATTATTGACCATTATCTTGATCAATTATATTTATTTTCTGTCAATTGACCATTCATAGTCTCGTGGTGGTGGGGTTTACTGCTTTGACAGTCGCCTTCCAGCTTAGCTGATTTCGACAGACTGGTCCCTCCTTGGGACGCATGTGTCTCACAGCATGGAGCTGGAGAGCTATCTTGGAGAGCTATCATAGTCTCCAAATGTTTTACTTTTGTATATTTGACCCGACCGACTGGCCAAAATATCAAATTCTATTTATTTTTATTTTTGACCGCCCAAGCCAAAATTATTATAGAAAAATCTGTAAACCACGCACTCAAATAACTATGGCCTAAATAAATAAATAAATAAATAAATATTACCAAATAATACAAATTAATAGCTATATTTTAAATAAATAAATAAATAATTAAATAATACATAAATAAATGTATTGGTGTATTAATGTACGACACTGGTTGCAGGTTCTGAAGGAGGAAGGGTTAGGCAAGTACTTGGACGCCAAGTGTCTGCAACGTGAGATCGCCGAGGCAACGGACATGACCCCCGAGGAGATGGACTTAGCTGCCCGGGAACTCATACGACAGCGGGCTCCTCGGGGCCCGTATTACGAACATTTAGGGGGCTACAGCGCCCAGGAACTTAAAGACTACAACCAGTATTCATCGAGAGTTGATCCCCTTCAACATGGTGCCCTTAATCCACAAGCGGACGAAGAGGAGTGTATAGACAATACAAGGGTACATGTCACCGCCTTATAGCAGTCGCCATCCGCCCTTGTGTGTGCCAAACAAGGGGGATAACTCTAGACACTATGTACTGGCATGTATACTAATCCTTGATTGCACCCGACAAGGGCGAATAACTCCAAGCACAATATGGCATGCATCATAACCTTGTTTTTACTCGACTTCCCATAAGCATGTCATCCAACATTTGTGTGTAGTAGTAACTCGGAGGACTATATCTGCAACTCAAGGGGAGATAATTCAGGATGGAATTAACCTGTGTGCATACTAACCAAAGGGGCATTAGTGTTTGCTTGTTATACTCAGAAGGAGGCTGTGCTTATTCCCTACACCTGTGTGTGTGTGTGTGTGTGCCAAATATTGCGAAAAGACGTAAACGCAGCGCTTGTTATTAGGAGGACGAGGCAACGATGTCACAGTGAACCGCGTCTGTTTGAGAGTGATGACATCGTTACCTCTTGACACTGTGAGAGAGACTAGAGCATGGAGCCATCGTTTTTGTCACTTACCTCCCCCTGGCACTGTACAACTGTCCTTCACCCCCGCGGTGTTTGCTGTCCAACTCCAAACCCAGAAACATTCATCTTTAAAGGTTTTCAACTTTTCGGAAAAATTGGTTGTCCCTTTTAGTATAACGTAATTGAGTGATATTTGGCCATAGTAAATAATCATCAGCTGAAATGTCATACATGCAAGCCTGATGATAACAAATTTATATGCAATACTTCACCATCCTTTCCCTTCACCAAATGTCATGAAATATTTTTCTCATAGACATTTTTTAAGTTTGAGACGTTCTGTGACATGGAATCAAATATATTTGCTAAGTCGCCGTCGCTTGCCATCAGGAAGCTGAGAATTAATTCCTCTTGCATGATTTCTGCCCTACCTACCCTACCATTCCTGTACTTCACTGAAGAATATGGAGCCGCATTCCTAACCTGACCTACAATTCCTGTACTTCACTGAAGAATATGGAGCCGCATTCCTACCCTAACTTACCAATCTTATATTTCACTGGAGGATATGGAACCGTATGCTGCCACCTGTAACAATAGAACTTGTACATAGTGGAACATTGTTGGAATATTGTTGTAGCATGCAGGTATATGCTACTGACATTCTGGAACAAACCAGCAGGCTCTGGTTCTACTCGGTATATATTAATAATATCACTCAGACATTTGTCAGTCGTTCTTTAATGCTGTGTGGTGGTTGTTGTTGTGTGTATGCGTATGCGTGTGTGCAGTAGTGGTCATTCACTGACCACTGTGAGTGGTCGAGCTGCACCTTGCTGACGGAGGACACAGTATTGCTAATTTTAACCGCATGTACAAATGACTTACCCTTCATTAACAAAACCACATTCTCAACATCTGCCCCTGCTTTCTCACTTTCATCTTTTGGCTCAAAGACAGTTATTGCTGGCCTCATCTCAAGTTGTTTGTGCTGTATCTTGTTGATGCCTGTGATAAAAGTGTGGGTCACTTGTCTACATAGTCTACATTACTTCCTGTTACAACCATCTATATACATTAATGTGCTTGTCAGGATATCTATAAATATATCTATCTATATATATCTTGATATCTTAATATATCAATATCTCTCTTTGGTATTCACACTGGAATGTTTATTTGGCTCAAACACTGCAGTGTATATTGATATCTGTGAGCAGTGAAAACTCAGAACTGAATCTCATCACTTCACTTTTTCATTCACTAGTGGGAGGTTTGAAGATGTTCCAATGCCTTGGAGAACTTAGCAATCCCAACGTGTTGACCTCAAATGGCGGCCATGTTGGATGTGTGAGGATGACATACGTACTCAGAGACACAAAATAACCCAAGCCCATTCCGTGTTGATGCCCTGGCATTGAACAGACTGACTGCATGTGTTCATGTGTGGAGCAGACCGATGCCGATGTTGATGTTGATGATGATGATGATGATGGTGATGGCAGTAATCGCTGCCGTCATCACTGTGTGAATTTGTGATTTTTACCAGGCCTCGGTGTGTGCTGGTCATGTTTACTGCCTTCAACGAAATCAAAGTCCTGCATGTGCTGCTAGAAACTCTGCAGAGCTTTAGCAGGTGAGATGTCTGACTGCAGAGCTTTAGCAGGTGGGATGTCTGACTCTGCTGAGCTTTAGCAAGTGGGATGTCTGGCTCTGCTGAGCTTTAGCAGGTGGGATGTCTGACTGCAGAGCTTTAGCAGGTGGGATATCTAGCTGCAGAGCTTTAGCAGGTGAGATATCTGACTATAGAGCTTTAGCAGGTAAAATGTCCGACTCTATAGAGCTTTAGCAGGTGAAATGTCCGACTCTATAGAGCTTTAGCAGGTGAAATGTCTGACTGTAGAGACTTTAGCAGGTGAGATGTCTGACTGCGTGTGCTCATGATCCTCCAGAAGAGAGACAGACAATCAGATGATCTCACGTCTTCCCAGTGTTGGAGTGCCGAACTACAGCTTGTGGATGATGGATGATGCGTATCCAATCACTTTGTGCTGTCTGGACGGATGTCGGCGATCTGGGCCCACAAACACAAATAGATCTTAGCATGAAATTGTCTCAAGTCAGAAAATTACCTTCACTTCTTAAAAATTTACCTTCGATGTTGTAAAGACCCGTGTTGGTTTGTGAAATTAGCTCTTAGTAGTTTCTTAAATCCAGTTATCTTTCATATTATCGTGTCATGTTTAAAACTTGACAACACTTTTGACTTCTGACAATCTTATGCTAAGGTTTTATTTGAGCTAAATGGCCCAGTTTGGCCAATGACCTTTTCAAAGTTATTTCCAAATCCTGTTATATTTACCGGTACCTTGTGATGAGGGTTTTCTCACCTTTAACCCCTCACCTGCTGAGTGCTGTATACCATGTGCAGCTGCTTTTTTCTCTTGATAATGTCACTGGTACCTTGATTTGATTTTACATCCTCCTCGACGCACCTTCTTCCATACATTGAATCATGTGTAACCATGTGCTACACTCATGCCCTAGTTTTAAATATACGACTGCATATATGCCACTCGGTGGAGAAAGGGTTAATACTGTTTTGGCTGGTACGAGTAGCATTATATGATTTGTCTTTCACCTTCAAATTTTCCTCTACTCTTCAGATGTTTGAATACGACTATTTTACATCCATCTTTATTTTTATGTTAATGATTTTTACTACCTTGAAACATCCTGATCATTCTTATTTATTTGTTCTGTATAATTCAATGTTGCTGGCCATATTTGGATGTGAAGTTACTTTGTACCAATACTCTTTGTTTTCATATTGTTTTCATATATGAAAATTACCGCAATAGTTTGAGTGCAATATTGTCAACTTGGCAAGTCTACCTGGTATAATGTATTATTTGAACTACATCTATTTGTGATATTTTCTAGTCAGAGATTTTGTGAAAGTTCTGGCCATTACACGGATCCCATGTTTATTTATTTTATTTTTTATTGTTTTCCTTTTGATGTGTGCAATGGTTATGCCCCTCTCAGACTGTTCTCCAACAGAGGTTGTGTTATTTGTGTTTAGTGTTTTCTGCTTTGAGGAACAATTTGTTGTTTTCTTGATACAACTCTGTGGCTGTTTCTATGCATATGTGACACAGAAACTCTAATTGGAATAAGAGGTGGTGAGATATTTTTGCACCAAGTTTTATAAAGCTGGCATACGTAGGATTTATTATACATTCATAGCACAAACTTTTACTATTCCATAGAGTAATATAGAGTAGATAGTGCCATCCTCTTGAAACTGACGGATACTAGGAAAATATTATTTAATGATACACCATGCTGACTAGGCATAAGTATTTTCATTATGTAACTTCTGTGTGATTTCTTAGATAATTATATTTCTAAATTTGATATCATCTTTAAAATCAAATTTCATATTCATATGCTCCAAAACATTGAAGGAGAAGATTTTATATATTTCTACCTGTTACTAAAATACCACTGTTTTCAGCTGTAAAATATGTTATTTGTCTAAGATCATCTAAAGATGATATTTTTTTAATCATAAGGATATCCATGTACAAACACACTGTATGAAGAGTGGGATATATCATTAGTAGGAAACTACATATTTTGAGAAAGAAAAAGAAAAGAGCCCGGAAATTTGGACATATCGATAAAGAGGACGGCATTTATCTGAATGGGTGCTTTGAATTATTTTGATATACATTGTCCGATATTTGATAATTCCCCCATTCCTCTATATGCACATTTTGTATTTCCCATGCTATGGATTCACATTTTGTGGTTCTTATTGTGAATTCACATTTTATCTCTCCCAAGCCACGTCTTGTGTCAAAACTTGTGGGATTCAAATTTCGTACATCTAAAGCTAGGACTTCTCATTTCTCACATCGTGAATTTGGGTTTCTCATTTTTGGATTCAATTTTGTTTGTGTCCCAAACAAAACATTGACATTTTGTGCGTTTACAATCCCTGGAATCATTGCTTGATAATTTGTATTTATAAAATTTAATAATAGGTTAATAATTATTCTCTCCTCTATTGGAGGTTTGTAAATGTTTTGGAGCAATTCTGAGGTTGCAATTTTTGTTGCTGTTTTGTCCTCTCCATATGTATCCTACTGTAGTCTTTGTAACATGAATTGAACAGTGTTTTTTCAATATGCGAGTTTTCTCCATTATTCAATGACTACCGTTCAGTCATGTTACAATGGCTACTGCTTTGACTCCAATTCTGTATACAGAACAAGCATTATTCTGGCTGTTTATGATTGAACCATTTGTTTTATATGTATGATTTGTTTTTCAGCGAGTATGAGGTAACTTTGAGGTAACTTTGAGGTAACTTTGAGGTAGACTAGGCTAGTACAGGACGAAGATTTCCATTGCCAAATGTAGATTCCATTACTTATGAGAACACACACACACACACACACACACACACACACACACACACACACACACACACACACCTACAGACACATACACACATATCCCTACACACATACACACACATACACACATATCCCTACACACACACACATACACATATATCCCTACAGATATATATGCACATATCCCTACAGATACACACACACACACACACACACACACATATATATATCCCTACAGACACACACACCCCATACACGCACGCACACAATTCAATTCAATTTGGATTTTTATCTATTACAGTTGGTTAAACTATAATTGCTTCTGAAATCATAGTGGTGCAAGTAATACTGTGACATTCAAGGAATTCATCTCTTAATAATTTGATAACATTACATCCAGTCATTTAGATTCTGTAAGAAGCTGTAGTATTGCTATTCCTGACGTTTTTAATCAAATATCGCTGTATGTTCTACTAATTATTTTGGAGAATTTGCAGATATATTTTGAAGAAAGAATACAAAGTATTTTTACAAATCCAAATATAGCAACAGAAATGTCTTTATAAAATCACAAGTTGCTTCCATCTTGTTTCTGAAGAGGAATTTTAGCTTTGTATGTTATTTAGAAGTGGTATGTATACTTAATTGAAATATTAAAAATGTGTTAACATTTGGTTACATAAGGTACAGAATTTAAATTATTGATCATGAAGTTTGTTTGCAACAATTGAACTATTTTTGTAATCTCTAGATAAATTTTCCAAAGTAATGTGTACTATGAGAAATACTTGAACTGCTTTTGATATAAATTATGTGTAAATGCTTCGCTCATATATTATGGTATGTTGCCTTGTCTTTCAAAGTATTCACCACATTTTGTTTTGATACTGGCATGTTGACATGGTTCTATATGACTGTTTCACTAGTGCCACTAAGTTCTATATGACTGACTCACTAGTGTCACTAAGTTCTATATGACTGTCTTTCACTAGTGTCACTAAGTTCTATATGACTGTCTCACTAATGTCACTAAGTTCCATAGAACTGTGACTCACTAGTGTCACTAAGTTCTATATGACTGTTTCACTAGTGTCACTAAGTTCTATAGAACTGTGACTCACTAGTGTCACTAAGTTCTATATGACTGTGACTCACTAGTGTCACTAAGTTCTATATGACTGTGTCTTACTAGTGTCACTAAGTTCTATAGAACTGTGTCACTTGCATTTCTCAAAGTTCTATATTACTGCCACTTGTAATAAAATAAAATAAAATATTTTAAAACCATAAACAATTTACAGGCAAGTTTTATTTATACTAAATGTTGAAGTCCTGTGCCCCTCCGACTTCTATTTAAGTGTGAACGAGATTGAGTGTTTGAATGTTGTTGGTAAGCCACTTTTACTAAAGCCTTTTTATTTAATCTTGTGGTTTCTACATCCGTGGTATGACCTCTTGTCATTGTGGTATGACCTCTTGTCATCGGTACTTTATAAGACTTCATACCATCCAATCAGGGGTATTCTATTTTTGTTACGTTAACGGACCTGAGTACCTGTCCAGCCACGCCATCAAGCACCCCTAGGTGTGAGTGAGTGTGGTGGCACCACTGTACAGCTGTGAGATTCTCTAAACTAAGGATTGTTATTGATGTGCAATAAATGTTTTTCATGCTCATAAATGTGCTTGGTGATTTGTGCTAACCTCCTCCATGCTGGGGGCATCCAGAGCTGCCCAATAGATACAGCACTCAGTGTTTCAGAGTAGCCTGAAGAAAACAGAAAATATCCACACCAAATCCAGATAATCCTGTGATTCAGTTCGGAGAATAAGAGGAACGGATGTATATTAGTTGCATGACAAAACAGTTAAATGTTATGTAATGAAGAAACAGACAATACTAATATAATACTGATATAAACCTTTGACAAGGTTGATCCTAGTCTGGACTCGAACACAACCTGCATGTCCGCTTCAAGTGGTGTAGCAATTACCAATTGAAACAGCAGTACATCTATAGATCTGTGAACAATTTTATAGACGGTAAGCATTTCTTTGGTACAGACTAGATGGCTGTTCTTTCCTTTCCTGTACTGACTTCACAGCCAGACATTTTGATGGCAATATTTTTTATATATTACTGTCAGAATTTAAGGGAACACTGATATTGATATATGTATAGTACACATAAAGTGGTATATTGATATATGTATAGTACACATAAAGTGGTATATTGATATATGTATAGTACACATAAAGTGGTATATTGATATGTGTATAGTACACATAAAGTGGTATATCTATTAAATCGGACAAGTAATTGTAATGAAATATACAATACATGCGAGAAAATGTACGGGCAATACTAATCTGACAACTGTTTGCACCTGTCTCTTTGGGTTGTGTAACAGTGGTACTTGGCAGTCACCTCTCTTTGAACGAAAACAAATGTAATGTAATTATGCGTTCCCTTATATTTTGACTGTAGTATATATAGGTCTAATATTGCCAGCAAAGATGATCTTGTCACTAAGTATTCCATCAGTTGAATGAGGAAGTGGACATCAAGACCAACATCAAGGTTTCACATGACATATAACACTGATAAGTTATACACAACAGTTGTATGAGATATAAAGTTATACACAACAGTTGTATGAGATATACACAACACTTGTATGAGGTATAAAGTTACAACAGTTGTATGAGATATAGAGTTATACACAACAGTTGTATGAGATATAGAGTTATACACAACAGTGTATGAGATATAGAGTTATACACAACAGTTGTATGAGATATAAAGTTATACACAAGTATGAGATATAAAGTTATACACAAGTATGAGATATAAAGTTACAACAATTGTATGAGATATAAAGTTATACACAGCAGTTGTATGAGATGTAAAGTTATACATAACAGTTGTATGAGATATAAAGTTATACACAACAGTTGTATGATATATAAAGTTATACACAACAGTTGTATGATATATGGAGTTATACACAACAGTTGTATGAGATGTAAAGTTATACACAAAAGTTGTATGAGATATAAAGTTTTACACAACAGTTGTATGAGATATAAGGTTATACACAACAGTTGTATGAGATGTATGTAATCAGACGGTATTGCTAAATTGGTTGGTTTGGGGTTTAAAACCACTAGTCTGGATTTCCACCAGTTTTTATTTTTTATAGTGCTAGCTCACTTGCCGTAGATAGAACATGAATACCCCACCCAGACACCGTATACTGACTCCGAGCCGACCAGTCCTTGCTTTACCCCGTTAATGCTGAGCGCTAATCAGGGGAACAACAAGTACCATATTTTAACGTCTTTTGGTATGACGCGACCGGGGATCGAACCCGTGGAACGTAGGTAAATAAAGCATGGCTGTCGTGTGCAGCAATAATACTATTATAGATAGCATACTGTAGGGAAATTAATCATAGCTAGCATAGGTAAAGATTTGTTCGCCGTCAAATATTCTTCCAGCATACTTTATAAACCATTCATCGGTAATAATAATTACATTATATAATAAGTACATTTTGCAAATCGAAATGTAAGTGTGTTGTGAAGATGGTTTCGTTTGTTTCTCGTGTCCGCTGCTGTATCTCCATGTCGTATGCGAGGATACCAATATATTTAGTTTTGCTTCCTTAACGGCGACGACAATAGCAGCAGCAGCATCATCATTATCAACAACAACAACAACACTGAAACACATCCTGGTCCACTCCATTGAGTGCCATAAGAAGTGTCTGGTGACATCAAGTAATTACAGACGGTTATCTCGGTCTGTACTATATGTTGTACCCAGATAACCGGTGTACGTCCATCCATAGGTGAACTGATATTGATAACGAAAGTGAATTCTTCCAAGATATAATGTAAAACACATTGATGTCAGATATATGAATAAGAGGCATAGATGCACGAACAGGAGGCTTTCGGAACCAACATGGCCTCCGTACATACCTTAATCCTCTGTTTCCTGGTAGCCGCCCATACACGTTACGTCCGAGGTATGTACGTAATGTATGCATGTAATGTATGCACACGTCCTAAGTCGTAGAATATATATATATAACACTACGGCATGGTGTATAGCCAGTCTAGATGATACAATCAAGTCCAACTAACCTTTATTCAACTTTGGCATGTAATGCGAAGTTCCATAAGTAATATTAAGACTTTATTCAAATCACCGTGTGTGCACATGTCGTTCTCTATATTGCTATCATTGTTGTTTTCATGTTTGTTTGTATAAGCAACACGCAGATGAACATTGCTATGAGATTTGACACAAACCACATAGATAACACAACTTCCTGTTTCGAACTCTTAATACAATGACAATTGATGTAAAGGACTAATGTAATATTTTAATATTGAGTCATACATAGTACTAACAGTAGTCTACACCACTATATACAGTTACAGGACCTTTATTAAAAAATATATTTCTTTTTTACATGCAACAACATTCTGAGTGTTCATATTAGCACAATATATAGGCATGCTCTGTAATGATCCTAAATTTACAATTGAATATTCTGTCATGCTGTTTGAGTCACTTTAAATATTTCTACACAGGAAAATCTGTTATAAAACGTTTGGAGATATTTTCAGGAATCTATACTACCAATATGACCATACCAATGTGACTGTTCATACCATCATGACTGTCCATACCAATGTGACTGTCCATACCAATGTGACTGTCCATACCAATGTGACTGTCCATACCAATGTTGTCCATACCAATGTGACTGTTCATACCAATGTGACTGTCCATACCAATGTGACTGTCCATACCATTGTGACTGTCCATACCATCATGACTGTCCATACCAATGTGACTGTTCATACCAATGTGACTGTCCATACCATTGTGACTGTCCATACCAATGTGACTGTCCATACCAATGTGACTGTCCATACCATTGTGACTGTCCAAACCAATGTGACTGTCCATACCAATGTGACTGTCCATACCATTGTGACTGTCCATACCAGTGTGACTGTCCATACCAATGTGACTGTAGGTAGTCCAGCACCTATATCGGTTTCGCCATCTAGGACAACCGGACTTTGAGCCATCGAGTCCAAACAATCAACGCCTGTGATGAACAACTCAGGCAAGTGATGGACTCCAAAACATCATGGTCACTCAAAAACATAACAGTGTCAGTCACTGTCAATAATAATAATACTATATGCATTTGTAGAGCGCGCCATCCACCTTTACACAGTGCTCTGTGCGCGTAAAGTGATTTAACATTTAGCAAACATACATGAAGTGAATATAACAATACCTTTAGCGTGGTTCTTCTCGTTCCAAGTTTGAATTTCTATTTGTAAATATGCCAGCGCTTTGGATAGTTAGGTGTACGCAGGATAATATGTGAATCAGAGCTAGGCAAGTTTCTAAATGACCAGAGATGTTTTCAGGAACTTCCGAGTACAGATCCAGTGTACATGTATTGGTTTCCTCTTCCACAATGAACGACACATACATCGCCTTGAATACAACATATAGTCCCTTGAATATCACGAATAGCGCCTTGAACACAGGTAAGGTAAAAAAAAAAATCAAGTATATAGCGCCATGAATAGCCAAAATACTAGAGGAAACGCATCATTATATATAGTATCGATAAACACAGTAAAACCGTGAATCAATACTATACATATAGGTCATAGATACCATCCGTAACGTAATATATGAACACCACAAACTATGAAGGCCAAAGGTAAGCAATGAACACCAAAGGTAAGCTATGAACATCAAAGGTAAGCTATGAACCACCAAAGGTAAGCTATGAACACCAAAGTAAGCTATGAACACCAAAGTTAAGCTATGAACACCAAAAGCAACTATAAACACCAAAGTAAGCTATGAACACCAACGGTAACTGAAAACACCAAAGTAAGCTATGAACATCAAAGATAAGCTATAAACACCAAAGGTAAGCTATAAACACCAAAGTAAGCTATGAACACAAATGGTAAGCTATAAACACCAAAGTAAGCTATGAACACCAAAGGTAAGCTATAAACACCAAAGTAAGCTATTAACACCAAAGGTAAGCTATAAACACCAAAGTAAGCTATGAACACCAAAGGTAACTCTATAAACATCACAAGGCCACGAAGGCTGTAATAACACATTATTTTCATGCATGAGGTATGATGGAAACGCAAGAGGGTAGGTTGAGAGGATAAAATATAGATTACGTGTAAAATAGTAGTGTTCGCACATATGACCTAGAACACTATATTTGAGAGGCACCACTACGTACATAACCAATACATGCTACCGTCATAAAATAAGGGCACGCATTATTATAATGCATTTTTTTGGTCGTTGAAAGAGAGGCTACTTTTAACTACCACCGATACATATTCGAAACATTAGTATTGCCCATGCATTTTCTCGCAAGTATTGTAAATTTCATCACAATTACTTATCTCAGTTTTGACATATACCATTTTATGTGTCCGCATTTGAAAGTAATATCAGCATATCAATATAATCGTTCCCTTAAATTCTGATGGTAGTATATGATTTAACTTCAATGTCAAAGTGTGCTACCCGGAATTGCTTCTTGATTCACGGAGCAATAACAGCTTCAATAAATGTGGTCAGTTTGTCCACTGATGGAACCAGGCATGCCTGACAAGGCTATACACAAGGCTATACACAAGGCTATTATACACAAGGCTATACACAAGGCTATGTGACATATCGAATACATATATGTTTCTTTTACTCTACTATTGTTGTGTTTTCATTTCAGAGCCAGAGTCAAGTCTCGGGAAACGTAAGCTTGATATGCGGTACTTGTTAGTTACAGTATAAGTCTATGGACACTTTTTTTTGTTTCAGTCCCACGGTATACACTTTCATTTGGTATACAATTGTGATAATGTTAAAATAAGCTATTTGGACGTTCCTGGTATGGTTATTTTTCATACTATTTGGTGTGTGATAGAGGTTTTCTTACCAGCGGCAGTTTTAAGAAAATGCTGACCGTCAGTTTTGAGTTTGTTTAATCGAAAGGAAACTGTTACTGTTCTTCAAGAAACCGTTATATTATTCGTAAACAAGCGCCGCTCGCTGTACACGGAGTGCCGTACCAGTGATCAATACTTGTTTCACCATTATACATCTACACTGACTAGCTACGATATAGCGTGTCACACGTTTAGCAACCGCAATTTTGTCATAATCCAATGTCTATTAATTATTTCAGGCGGGATAGCGATAATAATACTATCTGTGATCGTAGCATTCAGCATTGGAATCAACATAGCTTGTCTGATCATGTAAGCTTGATATTAGTGTCATGTTTACAGACATATTTATCCTAAAGTAGAGATACAAACAATATTGCTCACTGTATAGCCTATAATATGTTCTAATTGAAGAACTCGTAAATTCATCACCCCACCCCCTTCTTCATATCCAGAGTTTCACAATATACATGGCACACACACACACACACACACACACACACACACACACACACACACACACACACAAAAACACACACACACAATAGTTTAATTCTCTCTCTCGCTCTCATTCTATCT
>JAUTBT010038391.1:0-36472 GCA_032361225.1 Lepetodrilus schrolli
AACACTTGTTACGAGGTGACAACACTTAGGACTGGTTTAGGAGCTCCTAAATAGTTAGGAGGCCGTTGTGAAACGGGTTCCTGGAGTGATGTCACCTGTCTGTCTGAGAACACTTCGCACACCTGAAAGGAACGGGGCCAATGACTACACCACTGATAACGTTTATTATATGTCTTAGAGCTACACAATATTGTACAGGAGAACCAGGTATTGTTTTTCGAAGCTATCCTGTCTACTATGAGACCATAGCGCTCTCCCAGCAATCCCTTATGCATGACAATCGGGGACTTACAACAGTGCAATGATCTCATAGTGGATACGAGAGCTTTGAGAAATGATACACAAATACATATAATACCGTTAAAATTCAGATAATGATTCCCTTCCACAGTACGCAAGTGAGTGAGTGAGTTTATTAGTTACCAGCATGATTTCCAGGGTGTACAGGTTTTTACAAGTCAAAATTTCTCGTAAACCCCGAGACCGAAGGAATTTATCCAAAATCGTAATAGATCTACATACTTTTGAGAAAGTGAACTTGTAAATATCCATACAGAATACCTTTCTAACGTGTGAGTCGAGAGTGGCAGCCATGACGTCACAGTGATCATGAGGTCACGACTTATTAACTACAGCCAAACCGGGGTGTACAGGTTTTTCCAGGACATCTCTTAACCAATCAAATCACTAGATTCATCGCATCTTTTGGATAAATTGTTTTATGTCGCAGCGGGCATCTTTCACCCATGCGCGATGACTCCACACCACTACAAGGCGACCCTACATCGAGTAACAAAAGTTCTCTGATTCTACTGGCTACCCATCCATCTACAGATTCATGCTGTAGTAGCGGTGGACCTACACTTACAGGACGAGTCGTCATCCTCGCTCATGCCCGCGGGGGTGAAATTGGGGTCGCGTGACAGCTGCTGCCGGCTGCCAGTGACCTCGCAGAGTGTGATGGTCATCTGCCGGGGCTGCAGATGCAGCAGACTGGTCTTGTAGACCACGTGGCCCAGCATCTCGGGCAGGTACAGCGCACAGCCCACCAGCTGGAACTTGGTGCCCCAGATGTTGGACGTCACCTCCACTAGCTTGCAGCTCTGAAATACAGAATAATAGGAGGTTAGGTAGATAGCTCTAGTACAGAATAATAGGAGGTTAGGTAGATAGCTCTAGTATAGAATGATAGAGGATTTGAGAGATAGCTCTGTAACCTAGAATAATAGAGCTTAGCTGGATCGTATTGTCCAACACAAGCTTGCACCTCTGAAATATTTAATAATATGAAGTTAGATAGATAGCTCTGTTATACAGAATAATAGAGGTTAGGTAGATAGCTCTGTAACCTGGAATAACAGAGGTTAGCTGGATCCTATTGTCCAACACGATTTCTGCTCTGAATCTCTGAATAATAGCAGGTTAGGTAGATAGCTCTGTAACATATATAATAATAGAGGTTAGCTGGATCTTGTTGTCCAAGACAAGCATGCAGCCATGTAATACAAAAGAACAGATGTCAGTTAGATAGCTCTGTAAGATTGAATGAGAGATCTTATTTAGATAGCTCTGTAAGATTGAAAGAGATATGTCAGTTAGATGCTATTGTCCAGAACATGAAAGCAGCTCTGTAATGCAGAAGAGATATTTTGTGTTCTCCATTGTGATGTGACATACCGTATACCAGGAAAGTTTTGAGGTTGGCAAATTTAGATGTTAAAGGACTAAATTGGTTTCAAGGATTTCTATTTTCGAGGATGCCTAACATTTAAATAAAATATTTGGTAGATATAGTCTAACGGTAGTGGTTATTATATATCTACCTCCTGATCGTCACATGCTAGGGACATGTGATCAGCGTAAATCCATTGCGAGTATCCATACAAGTTACAATAGTGTGATAATTGCTATCCATACACTTAGTTTCAAATAAGCAAATAGTTGTAAGAAATTTAGCTGGTTGTAGTCCTGGAAATCCAGTGTCAACATACTGCGTATTTCATATGTAATTAGTTTAAGACCTTTGTTTTGGTTCAAAGATCAATGCGTGTGCATGCGATACAATGTGACACTAATTGACATGCCCCCTTTCTTTCCCTATTTAGACACCGGATGATTGTACCTACAAGTGTCTCACAGGTGTCTTTGTTACCCTTCAATGAAGTTTTTACCTGGAATCGTCTTTGTTCTTGCATTTAAATTTACTATCGCTATTATTTCCTTATTGAAATATATGATAATTAGTTGTACATGTACGTTATTACAATGTTGACAACTGCGCATGTTAAAACGGATATTTATACTGACGCACACGAGGCTCTCATGGATGATAGTTTGTTTTTTAACCTGACAGCATAAAGAAAATTATTTAGAGGCTGACTAATTAACCTTGAATACCTCAATAATTTCAAACCTCCGAAATTTCAGGGTATACGGTAATGAGGCAAAGACGCGAGTCCTGGACAGAAGTTTAGTCATAACTGCCAAACCACATGGTCTTGGCTACTGCATGCTTGTGACGACATCATAGCATGATGTAATGTCAGAGGACTTGGCATACAAGAAAAACTACAGTGAGGTGGAACACAATGCAACTACCCATGGAACTTCTCTCATAGGGTAACAAGTCTTCAGATAAAATATATTATAAATAACAGATATGTAATTCTGTGAGCTTACTGACCTGCTTCTTGCTAATAGTATACTGAATGCCATAAAAAAAATATGAATAAATTATTATTATACTTTAGTCTTAATTATTTCTGACCATCTAAGTTAACAGGAAAGTTAGGTAGGCGTGTGTTTTCATAAATTTCTTAATGTAAGAGAATCCTTAATACAGACCACCTACTACAAAGAACATGATCAATAAATAAACCAGCAATATTGTCAATTCTAAGATAACTTTTCAGTGTTAGTCCATAGAAAGAGATAAGAACTTGAATAACAAAATCTGAACCTTGGCACATTGGCAAAATGGAAGATGATGGAATGTACTTTCCGAACGTGTGAATTTTGTCCCGGTAGATTTGCTGCACTGGTGTAAGCGATATCTTTGATCTGGGCTGTCGGCAGTCCATCCATGAGTTACTGTCTGCGGTGTGGAACTGATCATATCTGAGCGGACTGGTATTCATAGATATCAGACAACTATTGTAGAGAAAAGTAACCCAAATTGCATTGGCCTTTTGCAGTATGATTGGATCATCACATTACTGGAATAAACTAGGCCATGGTGCTAAACTGTGTTTCAGCTGAAGTATATGTAGAAGTGCCCCAGTTGCAATGTGCTTTAGCAGTATGGTTCAACATCATAACATTATATTGCTGGACTATATTAGGCCATGATGCCTCAGTGCACTGCTTCTATCCAGAAATATCAGATTCTTGTACAGAGAAATAACTTAATTTTCAATGAACTTGCTGAGTGGTTTAGTTACAAATATCAACACAAATATACACCAGGCCTCGAGATCATGAAACTCTTTGAGTACAATTTCATAAGCTCATATTATATATGGGGATGTGTGAACAAAACCTTGAATTGAGAATATGTTTGTACTCAAAAAGGATTCGTAATCTCGGGGGCCAGGCAATGATGCTACACGGTCTCAAATTTGCAGAAGTGCCCCATTTTACAATGGACCATCAGTACTATTGGATCATCACCTTTGCTAGGCTGAACTAGGCCATGATGCTGTTTGTCTCAACTGTCTCAATCCATAGTGTAACAGGTGGCTCAGCCACTAAGACAACCCCTTCCTGTATCATACTACAAGGATTGGGCAAGGTGTGTGCCATACACCATTGGTTCCTTTTATCTTATTTACCAGCTCACAACCTTGATCTTCCAAATCGGACCCTGAGATTAGGACACTTTTTGTGTATGGTTTTAGGCTTGAGCTCAAATTTTATATGAGGATTTGTGAACATGAAATCGTTCTCAAGAAAGTTTCATAATCTCGAGGCCGGGTCAATGTTTCAGACCTCTCCACAACCACTTTCCAAGATCATCCCACCCTTATTTATCCTCCAACCAAAACTACCAATCTCAGCTTTGACTGAGGACATATACATCCATACCATTACATTTGAATTTTTTATATATTGTTTTTTTTACAGACCAGAGACTGTTGATTAATTTATCTCATTAACAGAAAAGCTTAGAAAAAAATCCGACATTGCTTTCCAATCACTTTCACTTCCCCCTAGATCTATATTAATCAATCACAAAGAGGAGCAACATTGGCTCCATCAGCGATGAAGGACAACAGCTTCAAATTGAGAAGGATAGAGAAGCTTTGTGGTGAAACCGCAGTCCCTGCCTATTCCATCAGTTGAAAGATTAAATGAAATCGCTTCCTGCCAAGACAATGTTCTCCTCAGACAATAATCGGGAGACTAGTCATCTCAATTCAGCCCTGTACCGCTGCCAGTGGCTCTCGTGGATATCCGCAGATAATGCCTTCTGTGTGTATGGGGGAAAACAGAGACCTGAGATGGAATCACTGAGCAAGTTTAGCTCCTCAATAGACAAATCCCCTTTTCGTACACATCGCTATGGTGATGGGGGCAATTCCCCATCACTTTAACCATGTACTATCTGGCAGACGACTAATTTCAATACACTTGACTCAAGATGCTAGCCAAATAGCCTTGCTGATGTTCCTTCAGGAGGGGGCAATTGGGGGAGGAGCTCGGGACTGGTTTTGTGATAAATACCACAAATTGTCCTTAGAATACGAGCTCATGCTAGTGTGTTTGGCATGGTGTGGGCTGCTGATATTGCTGATGAGATCCACTGATAGAGAACAGCTAATGCCACTAAAGCTCAGAAATGGCATTTAGGCATTAGGGTATTTCCCCATTTATGGGAGATTTGCCTGCAGAATCTAATGATGTGGATTTTGCTTGGTCTAATAATGGAAATATATCAAGAAAACAGGGTAGGGGGACATGTTTAATGCTGCTTCTTATTTAACCCTCTCTTTGCTGGATTAAGAACAGGCACTGCTCTTTGGGGCATCTCTGGTAGCCTTCAGCATGGAGAGGGTTAAATAGCCTAGATGTTTAAAGAGTTGCATGGTTCAATACAGGAGTTTCCTTGTGTAACAGTTAAATTCTTGGTAGTATTCTAAAGTAAGTGCAACACTCAATCTGCTCAAATTAATATACTAGATCAGTACCAGAACACATACACTTAGCTACAGCCAGATTTGGTTTTAACCATACACAATGGAAGTTAATCCCCATTTCTTTTTACAAAAATAGATTGTTGTCCAAAATGGACAATTCACAATTCTACAGGTCTTAGACAGATGCGTCAACCAGTTTTGATCAATGGGATGGACATACCAACAAATAATTGTGATCAATAGGATAGATATACCTACCAGTTTTTGATCAATGAGATGCATACCAACCAGATTTGATCAATGATATAGACATATCAACCAGTATTGATCAATCAGGTTGACATACCAATGAGTTTTTGATCAATGAGATAGACATACCAACCAGTTTTCATCAATAGGATTGTCATACCAATCAGTTTTGATCAATGAGGTTGACATACCAACCAGTTTTGATCAATGGAAAAGACATACCAACCAGCTTTGATCAATGAGATAGACCAACCAGTTTTGATCAATGAGATAGACCAACCAGTTTTGATCAGTGAGATAGACCAACCAGTTTTGATCAATGAGATAGACCAACCAGTTTTGATCAATTACCATTTCAGATTCTGGTACAATGGCCGCCAACATAAGTTTATGTGGTTATTACAAGAGAGTGATTTTTCCCACGGTATATCATTGATCTCTCAGGGATTCCCTTAATGGTGAAAGGAGACTCTAAAACAATGAGAAACTACTAATCAAAGGGTCATAACTGATGTGGAAATCAGCACACCAATCACTATACAGAGATCAGACAATGTGCACAGACATTGCATCACAGTCAGAGCTTGAACTCAGAAGAATCAGTTTGATGTACAATTTGAGAAATAGAAACCAATGTGTCATAAAAATGTCATAATGTCTCATATGGGTGAAATATTCCCGCTGTAACGTAAAGCACTAATTCAATCCCAAAGAAAACCGTATTTTAAGATAATGTATTCAAGCTTTCTAGTTCAATAGCTTATTTTATTAATCTGCAACCGATTTCATCCAAGAATGAACTAATTTAACAAAATAGTCCCTATAAGACAATACTTGAAAAGGCTTATACAGAAATTCAGCCACAAAACTGGTACAGAATAGAAACCTTGGTTGAGACTTCAATCCCTACAGACTGTGACCACACTGGTAAGTAACCCATCACGGCGATGATATCCAACCACCAGCCACCAGCCTGGTGGAAATATTAGGATAGACTAATCGGAAAATGAGCTGCAAGTTACGAGATGGTATTAATAGCCTTTGCGTCTCGCGGTGAGTTTTCATAGAACAGTTCGACAGAACAACACAGATATTCCATGCTACCGTCAAACCCTTCGTCAAGCCTAACCTGTTCCTGAGACGAAATGGCTAATCACTGTCGTCTTACCATAAGACCAAAGAGCTGGGTGATTACTGTATTGTCAAGATATTATACACCCTTGATAGGGGATTTGCAATTGTGATCCATGCATATTAGTTCTAAAAATCGGCCCCCGGAACTGCGGAGCCTTCTAGCATCTCGTCAAAATGTCCAAGCTGGACTGCTGGAACCCGGTGGGATGCAACACATCCAAGCGTTTATTTACTTTTAAAAGTATTGCGCTTGACAAAGAAACATTAACATTGAACAGAGCTGGCAGGATGACATCAATCCACAGAGATGGAGAGAAAAACAATTCATTACGGCGTGGATCTGCGTTTCCCCGCAGGTTGTAAAATCCTTTGTAATCCTCACCAGAACTGCAAAATCTATTTAGCTGTAATTTTTCGGCTAAACTGACGAGGAAATGTGTCAGGACTTTCTAGGGTGCTGTGACGATCTGTGTTAAATTATGCTATTGTATCCGGCTGTGATATAAAATGCTCCTACTGGTTTGTGACTTGAGTGATGGCCTTTGCCAGCAATAGCTAATATCCTCATTAGTGTGTGACATAAGTCTAATGTCCTTCCTAGGGCTGTACATGTGTCAGTCTGAAACTACAGTGTCAGAGCCTCTGGGAATGACATCAGAATGACATCACACCTGCATACTGCTGTGATCATTTGGCACTGCTGGGAATGACATCAGTCTCATGTCACACATGTACAGCACTAGAAAGGAGGACATTAGACTTATGTCACACACCATTTTAATTTTATTTATTTATTATTTTACATTGGGGTTTAAAGTCGCTTTCAAGATATTTTCACTTAAATCACGACTTAGTTTAGCGCAGGAGGAAACCCGCAACATCCGTAGCGCTGAATGTTGCAGTAAATCTGCGGTACTGAAAGACCAAGGATGATAATTGCATTGCAACTCTACAGATATCGCATCCTATTAATATCGCGTCAGAAAGGTAACTTTCGCGAACATTGTTGCCGGCCCACCGGGGCAGGATTTGAACCTGGAAATTTTGGCTCTCAAGTCCAACGTTCTACCACCCGCCCCCACACAGCATTAGAAAGGACATTAGACTTACGTCACATATTGATAAGGCCATGACAGTACTGGGAAAGGACGTCAGACGCATATAACAATCATATTGCTTGGAGGGTCTTTAGTCATATCACGCAAACATACCTAAGGGAATGCCACAATACACAACCACACAACATACCAGTGAGAACATAACTTATGCCTCACAAATATTGTTCTCTCATAATAGTGTACCATAATTACCCTAATAATTTCGAACCCTCAAATAGTTCGAACACATAAATTAGTCGCAGAACAAATAATGTCCGACCCTAAAAATTCGAACATGACACAATAATTATTTTCAAAACAATTTAAAACGTTTTTTTTAAATTTTTTTATTCTTCATTTATTTACCATTTCATTACAAATATATTTTGTACTTTTATTTGGTTGTTGCTAATTATATGAACATAGATCATTTTCATATTTTTCTAATAATTCCAACAGCTACAATTTAATTATTCTCCCATTCAAATTATTAGGGTAATTATGGTAATGAAGGAATACAATGTATCTTAACACACTTGACCAAATTGATATTTGAACAAGCCTGCTACAAAAAGCATCCAGCATTAAGCATCCAGTATTAATACTGGTATGGTACGAAATCAGAAGAATAAAAATGCATTGAAGATGGAAAAAAAATCTGAATAATTGAAAATTAACCTCTGTGATAACGAGATTTTAAAATTGCATTTAAAAAAAAACTTCCACAGAAATCTATTTTATAATTGCAAAATATCAAGATCATGCCAGTTAAGAGGGTAAATGCATTAAATCATGCCACATTTAACTAAAGTACATTCTGTTCTGCTTGGAAGCATTTTAAGTTGTATGAAAATACACCGCTGCCAATATTAAACAAGCACACTCCGTGACTGAGATAGAAATGCTCCCCAATTCATTGACACTTCAGCACAAACTACACCCAAAAAATAGATTAACATTAAAACGAGAAAATTGCACGTAAATGTCAAATTCGCACGTTGAGCCATTACATTTGTATGCAAAAGAAATTTGAAATAATTTTGAGGTTGACAATAAGATTAAAGTTAGTGAACATTAATGAACTAAGGTGGTTAACCTTATATCTCCTAGAAACAGCTGGAGGTAGCCAATATAACAGTGACTGTGATTAACCTAGCAAGGAGAGGGTTAAGGAAACAGTTAATGACCAAGATTCTTGCATATACTACTCTCAGAATTTAAGGGAACATAAAGTGGTATATCTAAAAAACAAGACAAGTAATTGTAATTAAATTTACAATACATGCGAGAAAATGCACACGCAATACTAATCTAGCACGTGCTTGCACTTGTCTATTTGGGTTGTGTAACGGTGGTACCTCTCTTTGAACGAAAACAAATGCAACATAATTATGCGTTCCCTTATTTTTTGACGGTAGTATATTTTCTATATATGAACATCTTGGGGAACCATTCATAACTCTATCTATTGAAGAATTCTACTGCAGTTATGAATTGAGATAGTAAACACAGTGTCTAAAATGTTTATTCTTGTATGATTCAGAGATGGACAACAATGAACTGATTGTCATTCCACCGGTATTTAAGTCTATGTGTCATATCAGGCAATTACCACTACTGGTAGTTGAATCTAGACTCAAAATACATAAATATGACTGAAACACCTCATCACAAACTCATTCATTTTGTAATGTTTAACAAATGATAGAACATGACCTACTTTTCAGACCAATGAAATAATTGCATTCTGACTATGACTATTCTAACAGCATTCATCTAATTAAAATCTCAAATACAGTATACACTGTATAAATCTGATCTTAATTAGATTGTTAACAGCATAAGATTTCAATTAAGATCACAACCTTTTTCTTTACCTCTTTCAAGTAATGACTGGATGAAAACTGCAAAGATATTTGTGATTGACAGATTGGGTGGAACACTGCAAAGATATTTGTGATTGACAGATTGGATGAAACACTGCAAAGATATTTGTGATTGACAGATTGTGTCACGCGACCATCAACTTCAAAGTGCATGCAGAAATGCTTTATGGGTAAATACAGTAATTTCATTGGTCTAAAAAACGTGTCATATTCCGACTCATATTTTATGTGTTGTTAGTTGATGAGAGTTTCCTCGGTCATGATACTTCCTCCAACCCATATAATTTACATTTTTTTCCCCTGTATTTTCTTTTGAATTGGGGTTTAGAGCCACTTTCAAGATTATTTCACCTACATCATGGCTTGTCAGTTCTTAGGACACGAGGAAACCTGCAACACCCATAGCGTTGAATGTTGCAGTAAACCTACAATCACCGGCTAGTACTGAGAGACCAAGGATGATATCTGCATTGCCACTCTATAGACAGTGTATCTCATCAATATCATGGCATAAAGGTAACTTTCATGAACATTAATGCTGAGTGAAAATGTTCTACGATTACACTACCACCCACTAGTACAGACAGTGCAAGAAAACTTACTAAGAACACACACAATATGCCCTAACATATACTAAGATTTGGTAAAGTCCTACACAGATGGGACGGTCTTACACAGATGGGACGGGGACGGTCGTACACAGACAGGATGGTCATGGACGTACCTCCGGGAGATTGTCGTTATACAGCAGTTCGTCCAGAGTGCGGAATGTGATGCTCCGCTCCACTTTCTCCGCGCGGAAGTGCTTCTGACGCCGCTTCCGCTGCATCCGCGGCGACCCACATCCCTCGGACGTGACGTCGGTGTCGGACTCTGTGTTGCTGCTACTGTCATCAGCGTTGTCATCATGCTGGTCTGCCAGGAAATGAACACGTCGTTAATTAAATTACAGACGGAGTCCCTCCGCATCCCCACCTGCTGCTAAACTAAGCCAGTTTCCCTACAACACCACACATGCCATAACCATATTTATAGCTCAGACTAGCCACCTGTCTAGTGGCTAAATAACAACATCTGGGGTAATTTTGACAGGAAACCAGTTTGTGGTTCTATGTCTCAAGTACAGCTGGATTTGTGTTGGACATTAGGCTAAATTAGTAAGACTAAATTATTAGTTATATTTCCATTAGTTGTTAGACAGGCCTGTTGAACCCTTTATATATTTATCCATATACCGGTAACCACATTTTTTTTAAAGGCATTAATTAATTAATTAAACAAATACAAATAAGTAGATTTAATTAATTAAATAAATACAAATATGTAGATTTAATCAATATCACTAAACAGGGCAGTCATCTATTTTCACCTACTTCCTGTCTGAAACAATTTCAGATACAATGCAACAACAGATAGCAGGCTGTTGGCCAATACTGATCTGACAGGTATTCGAAAATTATCCATAATTTATTTATATACCTAGTTGATTAGTCAAAGCAAAAAAAAGTATATGTATTCACCAACACTGATCTACTAACACTTGTATGGCATGATACACAGTAGAAATATCACGGCTAGTTTAATATGACAAGACATCTGCCAAGATATTGATTGAAATGTCTTCACTTTTATGGATCATTCACAAGGTATGTATTCTTACTGTAGACGGGGGCAGTACCGAATACGTTAAAATGCTACATCACCTTATCACAGTTTGCAACCACCTTACTCCTCTTCGCTACTGTGACCTTACTTCTTTTAGCACCTTACTCATCTTTGACACATTACTAATTCTTGCTCCACTTCTCCATCTTATCCCACACCAACATAAAGCAATTTATCAAAAATACTGTAAATCAGGAAATTAATGCGTCACTAATTTAATGCGACCTCAAGATTTTGGACATAAATGTGACAACAATTAAATGCGATCGACCAGGCCTCTATTCATGTTTTTTCCCGGATGTACCTTACCTTAATTTCCATAATGCGTAGGAATTACATGCCAATCGCATTTTTCGCATTAATATCCTGCTCGCATTAATTTCCTGATTTACAGTATGTGACGATTCTAGCAATTTGATTCACTGATAGGTGTCCTGGAAAAACTTGTATACCCCATATTGGCCGTAGCTAAATGTTATGACATCATGATCACTGTGATGTAATGACGGCCACCCTCGACTCGTACGCTAGAAAGACATTTTGCAGGAATATGCGCAAATTCGCTTTCTAAAAAGTATGTAGATCTATTACGATTTTACGGTTTTTACAAGCTGAAATTTCTCGTACACCTTCGGTCTCAGGGTATACATGAAAATTTGGCTTCTAAAAAACCTGTACACCCCGGAAATCACACTGGTAACTAATAGAATCAACCAAAACTTCTATACTACCTTACTCTTCTTTATTTACTCTTTTATTTAGCACTTTTTTATTTCTTTGCCAACTTACTCATCTTTGGCCTTTTTTTCTCCTTTTGCCACCTCATCCCACAGTAACAAATCAATGAAAACCTCTTTGCCACCTCATCCCACAGTAACAAATCAATGAAAACCTCTTTGCCACCTCATCCCACATTAACAAATCAATGAAAACGTTTTTGCTACCATACTCTTTCTTGGCACTAATATTTTTTGCCACATTATTCCATTTTGGCACCTTACTATTTTTTGCCCTCCCTCAGATTTATTTTTAATTTGTCGACAGACAGATGCAAATAATTCAGACACCTCCCAGACCAGGATGCATCATAGCAAACATGAAGATCGTATTCTCCAAGCAATATGTCTGTCCGGTTTGCATTAAACTTTGAGAGAGAATAATTAAAATGTTGTTGTCAGGCATCATATTCCCTGATTAATGTATAAAGAGAGATTTTTCCTTAGCATTTAGGAACAACTGTTGATCAGAAAAAATAGGAAAACCACGCTACAAGAATCCTGCTGAATTAGTACAAAAGAAGAACACAGTAACCATGCTATAAATACCCATGTTGTACATAAACAAGTACAAAAAACAAGAAAAAGAAATCACAATATGTGATGCGTTGGTAATTATAACCTTGGGAAATTTTCCAAACATAAAGTAATTAAGTTTAAAATATCAATATTCATATAATCAGTGTTTATTTCATCGGTATTACATAATATTAAATTTATATTAAAATTAATATTAAATAATACTCACATATACTCCAGGATGGCTATACATTTGCATTGTATTTTATAGTATTTTCTTAATTAGGGTTTAAACTGCTTTCAATATTCTTTCACTTACATCATGCCTTATCAGTTTTAGGGCATGAGAAAACCTGCAACATCCATAGCAATGAATGTTGCAGTAAACCTGCAAGCACTGGCTGGTACTGATGGACCAAGGACAATAACTGCATTGCCATGGTACAGTCAGTTTATCCTATCATGATCGCATCAGAAATGTAACAATTTTAACCCAGGGCCTTTGACTCCCAAGTCAAACATTCTACCACTGTACTACCAGAGATCATTTACAGGATATGGTTCCTGCTACTTCATAGTTGTACCTGTTGGGTCCTAATTAAATAAACAGACCATTGAACAATACCATCTGCACCAGATTACTTCCAATTGGGGACCAATGAAATTATGATGCAAAATCCTACAGTCTGGACCTATACCTAACCTACCCATACCCAGGTCCTCAATGCTCTACACACTGTCTACCCCTGGACCTCCGGGATCAATACATAGCTAACATGGCCAGGAATAAGTAGATAGTTCTACTACATCTATTTTCTTACTTAATTCCCACAAGATTTCACGCTGTCAAATGTTGAGGAAGCCCAGCATGTCTGGCTAAGATTCATGATGGAATAACACGTTACAAAAACGTTGAGGGATCGAATGAATTTACAAGTGTATTTACAAGAGGGCAGGCTATTGAATATGCAAATGGAGTGATCTCAATGGACAAGTTGATTAAAAAAAAAAGAGAGAGAAATGGGATGGTCAGTGATATATATATAAGATGACATCTTTAAGGTGATTTGGAGTTCCGACCTCTCACAAAAACACCAAATGCTCTCTTTAAGCCAGGCAATAATGGCTTTTCTCAGAATTTTATATCCTTCGGGTCAGCAATTCTGGACAGAAGTTGGTACTATTTACTGATACTTAGAGACAAGGCAGCAGCATCAACAGTAAAGGCCTGGCCATTCCGGTGGTCATAAAATGAGGGACGCATCTCTGAACTTCATTGTCACAGTCGGAGGTCCACGCCGTCTCTGCTTCCTGTCCTGCTTATCACGTGTGGAAGCAGGCCATGAGGACAGCGACAACGGAATGCTGGCCACGACAACTGAACACTATCCACGTTCTGCTCACTGGGTGTGCAATAGATTGCAGTGTGTCACTCACTGGCCCTACTGCACTAAGCATGCTAAGTGATCTCATCTTAGTACGAATTCTTGTACTTTTGAGTATGAGCTTGGGATAATAGATAGGCACACTTTACATAATAGTTTGTATTATAGAAATATTTCGTTTTTTAAATAATTAACTCTCTCCCTGCTTGCTGGCTGAGGCACAGTTATTGCTCTTTAGGGCATCTCTGGTTGCCTGCAGCAGGGAGGGTGTTAAATAAACATTTAAGGAATTGTGTTTTTTTAATAATTTTAAATAACAAGGATTTTTTATTTTTTTAAATAACTAATACTCATAATTTTATTTTATTTTTTAATAAAGCTGGAAATATCTTTCCTGAGATATTTAAATCCTATTCATAACTTTCAGAGACCCCGATTCATGTTTCTTAATTCTTCATTTCATGAAGGGTTTCATGTTTCTTGTCAATAGAAAATCACTGAAGTTAAACCCAATATCAACTCAAGAGTCTCACATACACACCCACATGTACATACATAATCATAGAGATAATCACAGTACCGACTTAACCTTCCTCCCGCAGACAACCAGGTATACCCAATAAAACAGTGATTAATCCAGATAGGAATGGGTTAAACCAGATGAAGATGTCATTTATTTCGGGACATTCTGGCCGAACAGTGATCTAGCATCAAGATTGTTTTGTGCATGTGGTCCTGGAACTTCTGGCAGTCGTCCCTCATGAGACGACTCTTGCCCACATAAATCTGGACCCATTTTGTACACACCGCTGCAAACTCTCATCACCAAGACAAAAAGCATCGATACATTTAATTATGTCATTTCTCTGTTCATAGGTCTGCATAATTACAACGCCTTTCCTCGGGAGTGTCACGCGGATATAAAATACAGCCAGTTTCTACTTCTTCTTTGCTGACTATACCACTCCCAGTAACATGACATTCAAGCCCTCATACAGTGTAGCAAATGAAATCAAAATCGAGCAATAGTCCTGTCAAATTCCCAAGTGGTCATGGGATATTTTTTCTTCTTATTTTTCTTGTTTTTTTGGGGGAGGGGATTTAAAGGCACAGATATTTATGGTCGTTTTGAACTAGTTCTTAGCTACAAATGCAAAGTACATTCACTTGGCATACATAAATCATGTTTGTACTTCCAAAAACCTTTTCACTGCTGTATGGTAGACAAAATTCCACTGCAACTCCCCGGGCCAATATAGAACTTTGCTTGAATCGCTAGTATAAACTACCGGTAAACAACCTGAATATGGTTGTAATCTTTTTTGCTTCATTATATTAATGCAAGGGGACAGAACTCGAAGTGGTATGACTCAGTGTAAATTCGTCTTGTTTTGTTTACATTTAGTGATTTGATGAAAATGTTTGTATTTATCGTTGCAAGAAAAAAATAAAGAAAAATATGAAAATATTGAAAACCGGTGGGATACGCTGGAAATGTGATTGAGTGATTATGGAGTTTAACGTCGCTACAGGAATCTTTCACCCATTTGCGACGATTAAACATTTAATTATTTTACTATAAGTGTTTTAAAACCGGAAGAAGCATGAAAAACATGCGAAATAATTGTAGTTAAAATAATGCACATACATCGTATACTAACGATTAATTTACGATAAATACTCTCATAATGTAATACCCGTTTGTAAATATAGACTTAATTTAATGCATTAAAATGAAGAGATTTCGTATAAATTAACTATATGTTTTCTTTAATGTTTTCTAATAAATTTCCGTTGTTAAAATAATACACATACTGCAAATTAGTTCCAAAATTAAATGACAATTTAATAAAGTGGTAAGATCATATTTGCAATCAATATTACATCTACTTTAGGTTCTATATATTTTTTTATACATAGTTATATTAGCTAAGGAAAAAAACAATATTTTAAAAATCTAACATAATACTACAAAGTTGTTTTACTAATATTTTCCTAACAATGTATACTACTGTCTGCGGTTTACTTACATACAGTAGTTCGCTACTATGAATTCTATACTACTACAATATTAATAATTTGTTATCGACTAATCATAACCATAAAATAATTTAACATTCTCTAATAAATTCATGCATAATTGTATAATAACATAAAATGTATGCATACAGAATTATCTAAAATGCTCAATTCTGAAAAGTAGATCTACCGTTTACTATGTACTGGTACTGGTATATAAACTGCAGTTGTTAGGTCAATATTGCTGGTGCATGCCAGCCATGCGAGTTGTTGATTTTCACTGATCGTCTTCCACAGCATTTTGCCAAAATCTGACGTCATTGACCCTACTCTATTTTTCTGTGTATATGAATATTTGGGCCTTTCTGTACAAGTGGGTGTAAAGCTAGTGCATGCTGATTGAATAGTTTAGTAACAACAGCCTCTCGAACTAAGCTGATTTATATGATAAATGATAGAGGAAAGAAACTGTGGTATGCCCCCTTAGTTCACTTAGTTTCCCCAAAAAAATGTCAAAATGTTTAAGGAAGGAAACGAAATGTGATTTTAATTAGATTGGGTATATAATAGCAGGATTCGGAATAGTCCCAGGTTACAATCAGTATTCATGTAGGTAATTTAGAAGAAATTGATAAAAATAGTAAATCCATTATAACAGATGTATCCTATATTTATCTTGGTTTAGCCTAATATATATTGCACCTTCTCAATTTATTCATTGCGACCAATAGAAATGAATTAATAACAGTTTCATTCCACTAACCGTGGATTAGTAACATTTGTATATCTGATTAATTCTCTCCTTATTGTCATATTAAATTATTTAGGATCAAAAGTTACTTTCCAATTTGAATCAAGAGCAAATGTTATGCCAAATTGCGTGTACACAATATGCACGGACTATTAACATTTGTATATCTGATTAATTCTCTCCTTAATGTCATATTAAATTATTTAGGATCAAATGTTACTTTCCAATTTGAATAGAGCAAATGTTATGTCAATGTACGTCCATGATCATGACATCCGTAGGTTAAAAGTAAAACCAACACATTGATTACTCGTAAGAGTAAAACAGTTCACATAAAAAAATACTCCACCACAATTTTGCTGCTACAAATACGACGGACGCCTTGACAAGACTGTCATGGTTGTGAATTAAGCTAATGAGTCCCATGAGATGGAGCGTATTCGTATGCCTCACAAGTGTTGGCCATGCATTGATGAATTGTCGCGAGATCGCGGGTTAAGTCCGCATTAAATTCCATGCGTGGCAAAGAAAGAGATTTCTGAGTCCTTAATCGAGGGGCGGAACGGCATGCCTTTCACGTGCCACGTGCCGATGACGTATCGACGCCATATTGATTTGTCCAGGTGCAGCACAAGACATAGTGCGCATGCGTGATTTTGGCTCCCGCCGGAATCTATGAAATCAGTCGAGTGTTAAACAAGGGTGTATTTTAGGATGATGGCAGGAAGATATGACTACATAAAGCATGATAATAATGCATGTATCTGTAATGGGATACAAAGATAATTATACTACTCAAATTTTGTAAGATATTATCAATTTGAGAGAGCGAATATCAATAATGTGTATGAAAAAAATGCCAGTTGATTGCTGAAACTGTAATTTCTCAATAGTAAATACAATTTACATGTATTAGTAACATTGGTACCAAATAATGTCAACATTATTATCGATTACATCAGGCTGTTATAATAGCTGTTTTCTATAGATCTAAGTAGGCAACTGGCATCGACTCCTTTTACTATTAACCTCCGATATCTCGTATTTCACATTAATTAATGATAAATGGAACTAAATATGGCAATTATATCGGTACGTACTAAACAGTTAATTCATTTCACACAGGGAGTTGAGAATGTGAAAAAAAGTGTACATTCGTCCGTTGGTCCTTTGTATACTCCTCAGGGAGTTGAGAATTGAAATTGAGTGCACACAGATCCATTGACCGTGGAAATAATGTAGCGTTATGAACATGCTTTCGAGCGTGGATTTGGCGCTATATTAATGTTCACATTATTAGTATTATTATTATTATTATTATTATTATTAAGCTTTCGAGCGTGGATTTGCCGCAGTATATATATGCACATTATTATTATTATTATTCTGACACTGTTCTTGATTAAATCTACCTATAGCATCATCAGCTGCTGTTACCTTGTTGGTTTTAAGTAGCTAACATTGGCTGGTACTGGCGAACCAAGGATGCTGACGGCACTTCTAGAGTATGGACATTCCATGGCCATGTGACGCGCCATCATCAAACAGACAATTATACTCGAAACACAGACCATTGTGCGATTATGCCTACTTAACATCCTATGCTCCTATGTTAAGAAGGCACAATAGTATGTGTTTCGAGGATGACGAAGAGCGGATGCGGCGAGATAAAAATTGGTCGATCTTCCTCTGAAATACCATCCGTTCATAAATTCTTTTTAGAACCAAAATATGGACAGCACACGTCGATGTATTCTATACATTGGAGCAGGCCGATTGCTCTAATATTTACAGATTGACGTTACTAATAAATCTGATATTAGGTACATGTTGGTTCACATTGAGATAATTGAAAATAGACACCTATTAAATGCAGTGTCCGGTGTCATATTAAATCCTTCTCTGGGCCGATGGAGTCTACCGGTTCTGAGACAAAATTATATAAATTCAGATCCGAATTCAGATAACTGATGTAACCAGAGACATATCGAATAATCATGATATCACTGTCAAGTAATTTAGTAAGAATATTACAGCAAACATCAGACAAAACAAACACATATATTTCAATACTTTAGTAATTAATTTCACTAGACGAATTAATTTTTAACACATTTTTAAGAGGAAAAAAGTATGTAATTTGTTTAAAGTCCTAGGCGCTCCTTTACGAAACGACATAGGTGTAACTCTAGCTAAGGTAACGTTATCTCCAACATTAGTCGTGGTAGACGACGTAATTGCTGAGGTTGTCGTTAAGGTAAACCCGGGAGAGGTACGCCATTTAGTACAAGAGAGATATGCCATTTACTACAAGAGAGGTACGCCATTTCGTACAAGAGGTACCTTGGTTAATTCGACAGTCATTGAAAGGAGGTTCCACTGTATTAATTTTTTATTCATCTGCTTTGTAATTACATCTCCAATTTAGAATAAATGTGTGAAAAAAACGTTGTTATTTTATTCCCCTGCGACAAGGCTGCCATACGCATTCTTTGTGTGACAGAATCTGATTACTCAATTAATATCATGGCAAGCGATGTTTATGTTCGGCAAATGATGCGTGATTAACCCAAGCCGCCACTCCCTGTTCTGTTTGACACCCATCTAGTAGTTATTCTCACTGCAAGCAAATGGACGTATACCCAGATCGCTATCCAAGTGCTAATTAGCAGTAAAACAGAACTGAACTATTGGCACTGCATTGGTTCCCGGGTGCCAGGCATGTCTATTCCGCACACCATCACAGCTCTCGTCACGGAGGCTGCACGTGCCACGCGAGGCTCCGCACATAATAATCAAGTTGATGACCTGTAGGGTCATTTATCCTAGTGTCCAGTCACGCATCTGAGAACAGGCCTGTGTCCGCCTACTTCACACACTCTAGTGCGTCCACGAGCCGATTGTGGTCAGTCAACATTGCGCATGCGCTGCACGTGACTGGTCAGTTTGTTTGTGAAGGGGGTATGGGTCACTCAGGGTGGAACAACTTGACCTGCATGAGCCCCAGTGGACTCACTGGGACAGTCTGACATCTTTATTTGACGACTATGAGAGATTATCCCCGTTGTGGAAATGATTGAGCGATGAGCGAAATAATCTTGAACGCGGCTCTCTTAACCAAACATACACAGCCATTAGAATAATTAACTTGAAACTGTTATAGATTCTGGAATTCTGGGAGTTTGTAGATGTAATAAACAGGCGAGCCTCTGATCTGGTGATACTTGTTAGCAACTTCAAGGTATTCGAGTATTTTCATTATAAAGTCTTTGTTGACATATCTGTACATCATTGAGGGGTTCAAAGACGTCTCCGGCCTCAAGATTATGAAACGTTTTGAAATCGATTTTATGCTCATGATCAAGGTAACGTTTTATATGGGTATCTTGTACAAAACTTTGTCTTTGAGGAGCATGAAATTGTACACAAGAAAGTTTAGTAATCTCGGGACCCGACTGAACAAACGTTGCAAGTTATATGAAAATAAAATCTTAAATGGTCTTCTGATCATGAAACCAACTGGAATAAATTAAGCGTACTTTGCATAGTAATCACTATTCTTGGTTAGTCATGTATGCATAATCAGTACTAGCAGCCGAAGCGTACAGGTTTACTGCAACACGCAGGTCTACGCTTGTTGCGGGTTTCCTCCTATCGTATATTAATTTACAATCCGTTCTCTTAGCGAAATAAATTTTGAAAGCGGCTCTAAATCAAAATTTTTGCAATTAATTGCAAGCAAGCATAAGAGTCTGAAAATATTTCTCAACCTAGCAACGCCTAAACATTTTATAATGTTGAATGTAGAGTTTGCCCAAATTATGGCTATCATTTATGGCATCGCCTGCAAGAGATCAATCTGCTTACTTCTCATTCATTTCAGACTTCAACACCTTCAGGTATTACTTCACTTCACTATCCATCCTTACCTACGATCTGTTTTTAGCAGCAAGAAAATAGTTTATTGTCATTCATATCACAGAGCATGTCGGTGGATGCCAAACACTGGCTTGGTTTGGTCTGTTTGAACACATGACATCGTAGTTGCTACAGAACGTGATTCTAGATAATCATATATGGCCCATGGCCATTGACGGATATCAGTAGACAATGGCAGCACGTCTAATACGTAACAGTGAGTAAGTAACCTCTTATGTCCTAAATATATCTGCTCTTAAATCATTTATATTACGGATATCAGTAACTTGCTTTTACCCAATCACGTGACATTTTTGGTTAATAATTACATGTATGTTTAAACTAAAAAGAACATTAACTTGCGTTATAATAATTCTCACTAAATTAAATCTTTTACGCCAAGTATACCGTTGGATATTTATTGCAGAATACGATACACCAAAATACCCCCGTCAATAATAATAATAATAATAATAATAATAATGACATTTATATTAGAATCACTCAGTCAATAATCGTATTCTCCTTACGTTGTAGACAGAATCAAAATACCTACACGAACAGGTTAGTGCAACTCGGAAGTGTTTAAATGGCATCATTGAAATCACCTCATGCCCAGGTAGAGTGTGATTGAAAACCAGAACAAGGTGACGTTCAACTACATTTCCTGTGTAGATCATGAAGCCCTTCACGGGAACGACGCCAGCTCGCCAGCAGTCCAACCGACACAATATCTACGAAGATATCGGTATCCCCGCGTGATGAGGCATACATCGCACTGATATCGCCAAACGAAAGGAAGTTACATCCATTAATGGATCAAACACGCGGGGTGGCGGCAAGTGATGAACAAACACAACGTCCATCCACAGACATAAACACGAACTGGCCAATGTTGACTTGAGATTCACCAACCATATGCCGGGCAATGCACGTGTATTTTCAGGAACCGGATGCCAGTTTATCCTGGCACAACAAAACATGTGCTGGGGCTTTAATATCGGTCCGTAGTTCTAAGTATATAAACCCGCGCAGAGGACAACTTGGGTTTATCTAATTGATTTAGGAATCGGGTGTCGGAACCGCAGGTCAATCTCAATGGTAGAAAGATTCCAATCGACTGGTAGTCACTTGTTCGCTGTTTGGCGACCCACTCACCATTAACTGTAATGTTCACGAAGATCAGGAAGTACTGTGTAAAACAATGGCAGACTGGAAAGTAAAACTTCCGTCTCTCTACAGGCGTGTTTGCTTTGCAGTTCCAGTCCATGGCCTGGTGCTCTGTTCAATAGATATATCGTGAGCCAATCATGACACACAATAAACGACGAGGAATTAAAAATCAGTCTGGAAACAAAGGCGCCCTACCAACACATTTAGTATTACATACATGTTCTCCAAAATTGGAAACTTGCTTTATCGATGAGCCATTGTGTGTGTATGTGTGTGTGTATGTGTGTGTGTTTGTGTGTGTATGTATGTGTGTGTGTGTGTGCGTGCGTGTGTGTGTGTGTGTGTGTGTGTGTGTGTGTGTGTGAAAGACATTTATTTCATACACAGGTACTTTGAAGCCTACTTATTTGGCCACAGCAAGTCTTGGTCTGAAGAAGCTACACTTTGAGGACTTGATTAAGTGGACGTATTTAATAGTAGACCGTATTAATACGACAGGATTAGTAGTTCCAATATGAGGCAGCAGTTCTCTCATCTCTAACTCTACGTGCTGTTGGGAATTCGTTAACTGTTACTAAACCTGGTAACTGCTGATTTATAACCAATATTCATGAAGTCAAAATTGACGAAACTTACACAATTAGTGACGATCTTTTGAACAGATAACACATTCAGCAATACGGAAATAAAATATTCGAGACATTTATTGTGCTCGAATGTCTTTGCGTGACAACTAATAGACGATCAAACGTTGCAACTCGGAACATTAAACTGTTAGACATCCACAGAGATGGAGCACTCACAGTCCGCCCGTCGTGTGATGGCAGTGGAGGTCAAGCATGGGGAAACATACTACTGGTCTTAACTGAGTTGGAGGAGCTGTACGGCCTAACAAGACTGATGGAGCGAAAGAGGCAAGGCGGATTCACTGACAAATGAATAGATGAAAGCGTCTAAATATCTGGCCTCCCATCTCGGGCAGAACCCCTAATGACTTAAACACTTCATCTCGTTCGCTCGGAGAATAACAGTGCGCAATAAAGTTTCCATTTGACTCGCCGATCGCTAGGAAATGCGATAATTCGCCTAAATTTACACCGGCTTTTGTGGCAATCAATATGTTGAAGATCATGTCTTTTGTGGAGGGGATCTTATCCGGCACCTAGGACTCATCCGTCTTCCTCCCACCCCCCCGTGACAAACAATAATCATATCAAATTACATAAAAACTATTATCAATACTCGACGGTTATACTTCCACCATCCTAATCAAATTGTCTAACGGGGATGAGAACAGTAATCGCCGATTCTCCTCAAATATCAAATCGCGGTCGTAACTATTTTCGGATATGACAAATCAGAAAAATCTGGAACTGTTCAAACTAGCATGCGATGGAAACCTCGGCGATTTCCTCCAGCACATTGGTAATGTCAACATTATATTGGCAGTAGTAGACTCTTTCCGGCGTCGCAACGAGCTGCGACTTAGAGAGCGGTAGCCACAACAATGAGTTGTTTAGTGGTCCGGGAAACAGTATATTCGGTAGATGGAGAGAGTATCACCGGAGTTAGCTGTCGGCTACAGATGCGCAACTACACCAGGAAGTTGAGAGTGGCAGCGTCTATATACGTGTTTTACTCCTAATCATGTACGACATGAACGTCGGGATTTCATGAAAGGAGTTTTGCCTGTGGGTAGTTTCTTATTTATAATAGAAAGTACGTACATTTGATAAATTATCTTTTGGTACTTTGGTTTGTCAATGTATATAGCATACAATGTCAAATGAATTAACAGCATAATTAATTTTATTATCAACTTGATGCACTTATGAATGGGTTGTTTATTTTTTTACACAAGCATTAGCGGACACATAATTAAGATGCACACGTCGTAATATCCTAATGAATGCTATCAATACACGTGTAACTTACATGTACGCCTTGGATGGTTAGGGCCTCCATCAAACTGAAATTACTTGTCTATATGTAAAAGCAACGACAAGGGCATCAGTATAAACACTGGCGACATTTACGAAAGGTCAACCTACACAATAGTATAATGTTATATTACTAATGTAATTAAAAGTTTGCATAATCATTCTACTTTTCTTTTAGTGGTTGCAAGTCCTTTGCACATACAAGTAGACTAAAGCATAGTGTAGTTTATTTAGAGAGTCAGTGATTTCTGTGAATAAATATTCTGTTCTGTTCTTTTCTAATGCAAATATGCAAAAATAACAATTATATATTTTAGATATATGCTATAATGTATGTGTCCAATTTTTAATCAAAGGACTTTCGATAATAAAATACACTTAGCAAATGTAACCGAATGAGCATAATAATATGTATTGCAAATTGATACGCGTATATTTTAAGAGATACTATTCAATAAAGAGACTAACCTAAACTATTTCGAGATTTTAGGAATACGAAATTCGAATTCGTATGAATTGTTAATTCTAAATTAAATATATTTTTTAATGATAACGTTAACCCCATTTCAATCTTATACATAGACCTATTAACTGTGGCTTAAGTCAAGGCCAAGGTTACGTTGCACGCCATTTTTTAAAAAGGAAAATATTATCGTATACCTAATAATGTAATATATGTAAGATTTGTTTCGAATATCCTTATTTACGAATAATGTTTGTTACTGAACATTACTACTCATCATTAGTATATTCAAATATTCAACTATTACAAAGTGATTCCAAGAATTATATATATCATTATGCGGCAGAAATTCTGCGCATTTGTAATTAATCTCAAGATATATGAGAAACACAAATTTACATTAACAAAATAAAATAATAAAATCTTAGTACGCTATATACGCAAACTATTATATAGTTTTATTTATTATATTTCTTTGCAGTTGTACTTATTATATATTTCCGTTTGATTAATTCAACCATCCTCGAAACGCAGGCCAGCATGCATACTTAACATCCGAAGCATAATGATTCATGTTTCAAGGATGGATTAAAGCGTGCGCCTTATATGTCAATACATTAAAATAATAAAACACGTTTTCTTGCAAATGGGTTGAAACAGGCATATTACTACGATTATGATAACGGGTGTGTATTTCATTAGACTGTTGTTTTGACATACACTGCATTAAACTTGTACATCCAACGTACATCCGACAATTCCACAAAGTATATACGTCCAATTCATTCATTTCAACACATTGCTAGTGGATTTCTGCCTACAATACGTCATTACCGTGTAATTACAAATAGCAGGGCCTAATTGAGGCTGGATACGGAAGGGGTGTAGACAATGGTCTAAAAGATATCGAACCTTTCCTCGCCTCTCTTCAACAGAGACTTGATAATCATTGTAATTGTTGATGTGGAATGAATTTTACAGCGGATGGTTCTGAGAGGACCCGGACATGCAAGAAGCGGAAATGTTTTAAAAGCATCGGGATATAAATCAGGGAAGGGAGTTTAGTGGCCGTCTTAAGATGTCTAGGGATGGCCAGGCTATCGGAGCCATCAATCTTCACTAATACAACACGGGGAATGGGCTTTGGCTTTTATATTGGCTGCTGTAAGTCCTATTGGTCCGTCTTGAAGACAAAGTTTGCACAAGGCGATCGGGTGAAGATGTGAGGCACAGCCACAGGTATATTGAAAGTAATGGCCATCATTGTTCGCTGTGAGCGGACCGAAGCAGGACATCTGTGATAATATACCAGATACTTGATGTTGATATTTACAATACATTATTGTTTTTATTTTACAATTTGTACTGTCAAGAGCAAGTAGTTATCCTGGATTTGACGCATTATTCATTTTCATTTTCATTATCATCATCATTATCATCATTATTATCATTATTATTATTATTATTATTATTATTATTATTATTATTATTATACCTGCAGATAGATATTGGAAGTAATGTACCGGTATTATAATATGATTCAAGTTTAATCATGTCTAAGACACTACAGTACTACAGCTGGAAGTTGGTAGGGTCTAGGTCCCATTCTTCGAGTCCCTATGCTAGACTTAACAGTTAAATGTATTTACCATAGTCTCTTCGTTCTCGTTCACGTCACGTGCTAGATATAGTAGTCCAGAGGACGGTAGATACCACTAAAATATACAAATCAAACATTAAATTAAGGACCGGCGGATAATTTGTGGGAAAACTTTCTCACAAACTTTAAGGAATTAAGGGTTAAGGAATATGTTGCCATTCTTCTTCCAATGAATCTGCAAATTCTTGAAGAGTACCTGGAGCCTGTAGAAGTTTGGGAATTATTCGTTGTTAAAGTAATATAAAGCTATCAGTCCAAACATATAGAGTATATCCTAACATTATGTCTTTCAAGGCTTAAATTTCAGCACGTCCCTCTACAATGCAAAATATAAATATTTAATTTGTATAGACTGGATATAAGCATGTGTATTATACAGATATGTTCATTTGTGTTAATATTAGTATTTTGAATTAGTGCGCTACGTGTTATAGCAAGACGTCCGCGCAGCGGCTGGTATCTGTAGAAGAATATATGCATTATTATTATATGTTAATGCAAAAGGGGTCAATGTACATTGGTGTGATACAAAGTAACAGTGGAATAATGTTGACAAGCGGCGAAAATAATGTACCGCGATACTCACTAACCTGTCTCAAATTTGAAACAGTTTACACACTCTTACTGTGAATACATACACCATTTGATCAGATTCTAGACCTAGCAGATACACTTGTAATATTTAGTTTTAAAATATTTTATTATAATAGCATTACGTAGCTATTGATTGGTGCAAAACCCAGTCTACTGCTCCAACAATATAGTGGAGCCCCGATTATCCGACCTTCGATAATCCGATGCCCCGTTATGCTATCGGTTTTGATTTGTAATCGAATCTTTCACTATATAATTTAAGTTTTATATAACTACTATCGCCATCAGAGTTCAGTTTTGGAAATCTACTAAATTTCTATATTTAATGGTAAAGTTTTCATGAAACGAAGTGGTTTTAATAAATACATTTAAGTATGTGTTTTATCTTTGTGTTGGTGACTGTCCCATAAAGAAGTGTGTACGATTACTAAGAAACTGTATATAATCAGTGAAAATTAAACTACAATTGATAACGCCCCCCCCAAAAAAAAAAACAACCCAACAACAACCGGAATTTACATTTTGGTCTCATATTATTCAGCAAAACGGAAAAGTGTATGTAAGGCTAATGCGTCGAATTAGATATATAACGTTTAATCATTTTTAGGGTTGAGCATCTTCGTTTCTGCCTAGGAAAGTTTTACATAGAATACAGCGTCAAGGTATATTAGAATACAGCGTCAAGGTATATTAGAATACAGCGTCAAGGTATATTAGAATACAGCGTCAAGGTATATTATAATACAGCGTCAAGGTATATTATAATACAGCGTCAATGTATATTATAATACAGCGTCAAGGTATATTATAATACAGCGTCACACCAGAGGCGACCCAAAAAAATATATAAAAAATATATAGGAAATAATTCTATCGAAATTTGTCGCAGCGACAAATGTTGCTAATTTCGCTTTTGGTGTGCAAGCATATAGATACATGATAATGTTCTATCTCAGAGCGTACATCGCCGAGTTTGTCGCCGCGAAATTCGCCTCTGGTGTGCAAGGACTTTAACACAACAAACTGGCTGATGATCAACAACAGTATGGCGAAACTAACCATTGTTTCAAAGTAATGAGGTACAAGGTAGCTGGATAAGTAGCGTTAGATAAATGTATACTTTATTATTTATAATAGTAAGCTAATATATTTACGCTACTTTTAAACGGTGTCGACCTTATTTTTTTTAAATTAAATCATTATTAGGGTATTTATTTTTAAAGCATTAAGTAAATAAGTAGACGTTGTGAAAAAACGAGTTATACTTCTCTTTAGTGAGAAAATGTCTTTTGAAATAATTAAATAAAAATACATTTTTCATTACTTGTAACTGTAGAAATATAGATATTACTATTTTTCTAATCTGGAATAGATTGTAGAATATTTCTACTCATAGTTAAATTACAAGTAAACGCATATCAGGATTTACAGTAAGTATTTGCAATGTTGAACAGTAAATGACTCTTTCCATTGGGTAAAACAAATACTTTCTATTTTTCTATTTTCTCTTGGTACGAGTATGCATGTTAATGTGTCATTATGCAAGGTATTGTCACATGGGTGTACAAGTATATTCCGCATCTGTATTGGTAAGTCTAGCCAGTGGTGCATAGCTTTGTCCAAACAAGCTTCACCAGATTCTGTAGGGCACTTATCCAGAGCTATTTTTGTGTATGTTGATATAATTCCCAACTAATAGAAGTCGGCAAACATCAAAGACTAACACACCTGAAATCACCAGGAGATTGATTACTGTGATTTACCTGGTCGATGTTTGCCACTTACTGTCGTGACGTCATAACACAATCTTCGTGTCACGTGACACGCCAGGTTACAACATTCACCTGTATATCTGTGTATTCATAGTTAATTACCTGAAGACAGAACCAACGTTAGCAGGTACATTGTAGCAGTCGAGCTCCGGCCGTTTGTTCACTATTGTTATATCTCTTTACTATTATCAATATTGACTTACTGGTCATTTACACGGATGACAATGAACGCTAAGCACGCAACTTTCTGACGATACAAACTGATTTACGGCATTTAAAACAAATATCATAGACTGTGTTAGGTTAAAACCCGGCTAAGTTGCGCTAACGTTCTCACAGAAGAGTCCAGTTCATACTAAGCGTAAAACTGTGTAATGGAAGGATTGGAAGCGCTGTAGACATTGCATGAGAAGCCGTTTCCACCAAACTCGGAAACGGTGTGTTGTGTTAGCACTTAGATCAGGAATATAAGAGTTATGGTATTGAATGCAGTCTTGGTTAACTTGTCCTCGTCTCGGAACACCCCTTGTTGAAATGACACTGGCTCTCTTCTGGGTTTGGAAAGTTGTAAACAGCACCGCACGTGCGTGCCTCTCGTCGCTTGGCAACGTGTGGACGGAAGAACGAAATGACAATACCGCGGGAGAGTTCCTTTGCCCAATGATGGCCGCGCGGCGTATAATTGACGCGATGATTGGCCGATGTGATTGGTTTTTGATTAAACATGACTTTAGTATAAATATCGACGACCGTAAATCAATGGCGAGTTTCCTCGCCCTATAGCAACGCGTCACGGAACTGATTTAAAATCCCGGCTTCAAAGTTTCCTCCCTATTTCCAACAAGATTTTCTTGTAACCGGTTCTAAGGAGCGTTGTCAGTTCCGTTGGGAAATTGCAATTCGCACTTTTCGGAAGCGGGGTTGGACGGAGCATAATTAGATACATAAGAACAATCAAGAAACAGCCCTGTGTCTGACGTCGGGTGGCGAGTTAGTGGAGGCCGCCTGCCTATAGATAGCTGTAGACCATGCAGAGCTTCAAGCAACAGGACTACTATCGCGCCTGCACGTTTTCCAGCCTTCCGGCAATGATGTTTCCGGGTATGTTCCGCAACCAACCTCCGGTTTTCTCAATCACCGGAGTTGCCTAGGTTACAAATGTCTGCTTTCTTTTTTTTTCTTTTTCCGTGACTCAAGATTCTTTGCTACTTCAAGGAGTGCATACCGTGACTTTGAAAATCGGTTAGTACCTGAATCCGCCCACCGGAAGAAAACAAGTATATTAGCATTTGGGATATGTGGAGAGGGTCATTGAACAACTGCCAGACTGCCAGTAATTTCCTTTGCGAGGATCTTTATAATTTCCTTCTCTTTATTGGTTCTTCCTCCATATTCAACGGTATTTATTTGCTTAAACAGCTGTTCGCCTCGCGAGTCGACACGTACAGAGATTGCCTGGTGGCCGGGGAACAGTCAAGTAAAACAATACGAATGAATATTTGATTTGATCGTTGCTATTTCGGCTGTCATATACGAGAAGGAACAGCTAATGATGTTATACTATTTTCCAGATCCGACCTACGCAAAGCCAGCTTGGACGCCGCAGTCAAGTCCACAGAACCAGTCGCCATGTAAGTAATCATCAGTGTATTATTTTACGTTACACTTCATTTTCCATCGAGAAAACCAATTATTATTTATCATTCAAACTCTTAATTTCGATTATTCAATTATATCATCACTATCGGGATAGTGTACTAATACATGAACTTTAACTAATGTGGTGAATATTACATTGCCAGTTCTAGACGGAATACTACGATTCAAACATAGCTGTCATTTAAAGCGTCGATTTATTGTTAGCATCAAATAATGTCTGTTTATAAAATTACACATATTGTATTGCATATATTCTTGGAGTCTGTGATATATATTTTGTATACAATGTTTAAATTAATATTGTATTACGTTCATCTCTTTTACAAACATTGAATTGTAAAAAAACCCGAAATAAACGTCGATACAGTTCCCATAGAAATTGTATAATTCTTGAATGCAGGAAATAATTTCGAAAAAACAGTAATAATTATTTATCCAGTTTAATCAGTTTGCAACAGTATTGTTCATTGTGGTACTGGTGATAAAACAAAATTTAAATATATGTTCAATACATTATATTACTTTTGTGTAGGGAACTCGGGAGAAAATAATAGTATCTTTATAATATTCGTTAAATATTCTATTTCCATCTATATTTTTGGAGCTGTCAAATGTAGTTTTTGTCTCCGTTGTCTGCTATTGTACCCAAAATGCATAAATTGACCTCTCAAAAATTAATTCAATGTATTTCCATGTGGTCAGAACTTTCACCACGCAAATCAATATCACACTTCAAATACATTCTAATTATTTTACTTTTACGTTTTACGTTTTCCATTGTTCAAACGGAAAACATAACCACATCCATTGCAAATTTGGCTTGAAATTTACCGTTTGTTATCGAAGACATGATAGAGTTTTAGCCGCTGGGATGAAATTAAAATAATGGTCTATGATGAGAGAAGTGTGTCTAGTAATTTAGCTAAATGTCCGCCTCAGGCGTGTATTTTTCTACGTCGTGTATGAATGTGAATATTTGTGTTTTTCTTCAACAGGCTTCTCACACAATTCACTGTCAACTATCGGAAAGTCTCCGTTGGAAACAAATCATTCACCTTGGCGACCACAGGGTGAGTAGATAATATTATTAATAATATTTAATTCAATTCACTATGAGATGGTTACTATTACAATGACTTTCTTATATGGAACACTATAGACTGACATTAGATAATGTGATTAGAAAGTTGCGTGTGGAAATTCCGAAATAATGTTCATGCATAGTGTATAATTATTTGATAATGTAAATGAACAAACACTAATAATTATGTAGTACGGACACACAACGATATTCGATTTATTTATATCTACATCAAATTACCCTTTGAAATATTGAAAATAGAGACGTACGTTCCTTGGAATTTGCACTATAATATTTTATTAATAATTTCGTTGCATTGCTCATATAGAGAGGTACTCGTAGTAAATCTAGGACCATATTTCATCTTCTTTCTTTAAATTTCCGCACATTAATAACAAAAATGCCTTCACAAAACGATCACTACGATATATCGATGGGTTTTTTTAAATCGCACAAAACAACTCTTTTCCCTCGGGTAAAAAAATGTTCTTTTAGTCAAACGACAAATAAATTATTGAATTGGAAACATGACACGGACTATGGGTCTGGATAAATTCTCACCGAAAGTAGCCAGCGTTCGCTTGACTTGCTTCACTTGTCACCCGAACCTAACAACGGTAGCGACGAGACCCGAGCCCAATCGCCCGTTATATTCCGGAGAGTGATTCGACCCGGCGTTTACCGTTAATTATTCCCAGGTGAGATGAGGGTATTGGATGTCACACGACACACCCTGCTCAGCGATACTACAATTGTATCGGGGGGTCACGCGACGCGAGTCACAATGGAAATGTACGATTACTGCAACACTACGGCTTGAGTTTGCCTGGGTTTGCTTAATAGTGGGAAATCGAGCTGCGATTGTAATCCATGCTAGACAGATACCAGTGTCGTGTATCAATATAAATATCGCATTACAGTCACTTCTATGACCTCCGTTGACAAAACGTCCAGATTGAAAGCATAAAAGTGTATAGACGTACTTGCACTTGTTATCACGCTGATAGTATTAGCGGAGCAATATGTCAAACTAGTTTATGAATGTGTAAAATATTAACCGCGCGAGAGAGAAATAAATTCCATGTAAACAATGCGTTATTATTTAACGTATTCTGAAATAAAGCATTCAGAAATGTTACGTATAAAATTATTAAAAGGAACTTAATGAAATATTATCAGTTATCTTATTATCAGTTACCTTTATTGTACAGATAAACAAAATATATTTGTTCAGTGGTAGGTGGATATAGTAAAACAAGTTAAAATAAGAAACATCATGAAAAATAATCAGTTATTTAGCAGCACTTTTATGGTACAGTTAAAGTATGTATTTGCCTAGGTGAAATAACAATACAAGTTATTAGATATATAATCAGTTGTATAATCAGTTGATTTGTATCTCATCGAACTGATATTGTACAGTTAAAATAATTGCCCAGTAAGAAGACATTGTAAGCACATTTTAAAACTATCCATAAAGAAAATAGTCTTGCTGGTACAAGTACATAGAAAGTAATCTATACATTTACAATTGATCAGAGTCTTCCAAAAACTATTTAAATTCAATGCACATTCAAATCGTCTTGTAAATGTTCTACCTATCCAGCCACTCAATTATTCATACAAATATAGTATTACAACGTGTTGAAGACAAATTATTTTGTATCCTTGCAATAAATAGACGAAGTTAATATCTTAGTATGCATCTAATAGAAAACAAGTTCATTACATGCAGAGAAATGTATATGGAAATGACAAATATCCCCTCCCCGTGTCATCGCGTTCTCTTGTAATTACCCCTTCCCCACCCCTTTGCCTTCCCCCCTCAATAGAACCCATTCATTAAACCTAATTTTATTCCGGATTCATTTACAATAGATGGAGTAATTTCAGCTTCGTGTCATCAAATGATTTGAAGACGGGATATATTTTGTCGAAGCTTTTGTTCCCGTTAAAATAATTTCAGCGGACGTTGATAGGCGGTAAAGGGGCAGACATTGTCACGCCATTGCACGGACGTCGCACGCACGTCAAGCACGCGGCCACGCGACGCATCGCGCGTAAACATATTCTTTTCTAATTCCGGTATTTAAAACATCCTAATTAAGTTAGTGGCCTTGATTCTAGCTGTCTGACACTAAACTGATGCTCTAAGCTGATAAAATGGCAATATAGTGCAACATCGTTTAAGCACCCAAATTGACTTTTCTGAATAGTTCTATTCCATATTCTTTGATAATATTGAATTTCCTCAACATGAATATAAAAAGAAATTATATTGGAAATTGTATCAATGTGGACAGGATTCTTTTTAATGTTTCTTTATGTCGGGAAATAATATTGTGCGTTGATTCCAAATACAGAGACAAAATAATGTTACTTGAAATTACATAATTCAAAAAATAATTTATCAAACACATACGTAAGGATTGACATATCACTATATGTTTTAGTTTAAATAATAAATAGGTAAATATTCACGTCGAGTATTTTTTCCATGTATTTTATTTTCATAACGTAAGAAACTGCCATCTATTTTTTAAAATATATTATGCTTTCCAGAATGGCAAAGAAAACCGACACATTTAATTTGAATAATTTATCCCATCCCACTATTTCACTAATGAGTTGATAATCTTGATTAATAAATTAAGACAATGACATTTAATGCCTATTATATTTTATAAAACGAAGATCCAGCATCTGACAGTATATTGCTATTGACGGCTCACATGCTTTGCACATGTATGCACATATTTCCATATTTAACGAAATATTTCATGGAAAACTAGTAAACTGTCTAAACGTTTTTTCTTTTCTTGGTACCATAAATTCGTTATTGTGAATCAGATTTAACAACATATGCTATAATATATAAGAAGAACAGTCTACCAATCTGTAGGATATATCCAATCGAGATCGGCCTCGAGCTACGGTAAAGCTGGGTCGTCCGATACCGATCGATCTTCTAACATCAGACATATTATCTCTGTTTGTTTTGCTTGGTTGTCCAACGTTTAACACCAGCCAATGTATATACACGGCGTGATAAGTTGCTCTGAATTAATTTAGCGCCAATAATTTATAAATATTTTAAGTTAAATGAGCGAATATTAATTAAGAATTAGTTTTAACAGAGTGAACTGTTTTGGGATAAATATGATTTCAATATATTTTATTGACACCGAAAGGATTAAACAAAAGTGGAAAATAATTACAACTGTATTTTTCTTAGTTACAATTACATTGTGAGAAATTATGCAAACCAGTAGAATGATAAGGGGATTATTTGTATCTACACTAAGTCTGATAACCACTAGATGGTAACTGTTGTTTAATATTACGAAATTCTGTTTGATTTTCTCTTGTAGTGCATGCTTTTAAAAAATATACGTTTATAACATGATGTTATTCTTTGTGCTAGTATCTTTATCTTTTCCAATGGATATTTACAAGGCTAAATACTACGAACATTCATATATATAATCAACAAACTAAATTAAGGCAAATATTTCGTGGGGATGTTTTCTACCAAATATCAGAACTAGGCTTGAGGAATCTGGTGCCATTCTTCTTCCAATTTGTCTGCAAGTTCTTGAAGAGTACCTGGATCCTACAGGCATTTTTGAAATGTTCGTTGTTAATATGATATATGGCTATATTTATATATCAAAAAAAGGCTACGGGCCCATAATTAATTTTGTTGAGTATATGTACCAACGCCCGGATAATCATTAATAGATCTTCCTGGTAAACCATGTTTATTTTAAATAGAAGTCGTGTTGTCTGTATAGTATAGACAGACATGACAAGTCTTCATGTTTGATGGGGGACAACTGAATAATTAATTATCTAAGAATATCTAGAGATATACATGTACCTAGCTTTATATTCGTGAGTATTAGATCGTCTCGCATAACCAACATAATATAGTTCTTAGTATTCATCCCCTCTATATACGACAGTTATTTGTTACCAATAATCATTCAATATAGCGCTGCATAATGCTAGTCACAAAATCTGATGAATAACTCAATCATTATTAGTTATTAATTTAATTGTTTTTATGTTATTTCTTCGGTTTTCGTATACTAGTATCATCGACGATTTCTAATATCTAATAATTTCTATATTAAATCTAACGTGAGATGGCGCACACTATAAAATAATAATCAGATGATATTCTGGAAAAAAATTAGGTATAAGTAATTACGCTTAAATGTATTTCACATATGCAGATAGGCAAGAATTGAGGCTTAAATCGTATCTGTGCTGCATTTTCCAGTTAGCTCGATGCCATATTTTTCGCCACTTCAGATCCACTCAAATCGCAGTCCGCTTCAAACCCATCCCATCCCCTATGGGGATGGTTAAACAAAATGGATGTTTAATTCTGGAGACAATTCTGAGGATTAACTTGCCACGGGATCGCTTTCAACGTAAAAATCTAACCCGCGTTCAGCTAAATGGATTATAATGTTGACTCAAAGGAAATACATGACCCTCGTCTGACTGTATGATAGCATGATAGCTGAATTACAGAACGGAATCGCATGGCATTGTGTAACACAAGTCACAGTCAGTGACCGCCAACACTCTACCCGTATCCGCATTACTTGAATCCTTGAACGTTGACAAACTGTTCTTTGCGGTTGCTTCATAATCCACGGGCGAGCATCGTACTCGAAATTATTCCGCTTACAAACCCAAACACGTGGTTTATTTTTACATAGAAATTATCAATTATCATTTCATATCGATATGAAGGTATTTTGTGCTTGAAGCACGTTCGAGTTGTGAAGGGTCTTGCAAATACTATTAGAGCTCAGACCGACCTGAATTTCTGAGCGATCACGTACAAACGGCGGACAAACAATATCTCGGATATATCTGAACACGTCTCCGTTCTAGGTCTACTTGAAATGAATGGCTACAACAATGGTTAGAAAACCTTAGGACACGGTACATTAGTTTACACATGCATCTGTATTTCACAGTCTTAACAATGCCCGACGAGGAGAAATGTACGACGTCTGACACATTAAATGTATCTTTTTCTTTCTTTCTTTCTTCTTTTCTTTTTTTCTCGCTTTACTTTATGATCGCGCAGATATTAACCATCGGGCGATAACATTTTAATGTTCACGTGATATTTCATGTTATCCGTACTTTACATTAACCCTCTCCCTGGTGGATTAGGCACAGGCACTGCTCTTTAGGGCATCTTTTTTTGCCTCCAGCATGGAAAGAGTTAATGATGATGCAAAGTACTTATGTAAAATAGCACTCCGATTGGCACTTTCATATGATACGAGTTTTACTATAGTCTGGGTAAAAGACTATAATAGCCATGCTGGTATTTGTTTTACTATTACACAGTTATGTTAAAATTCCACACTAATACACGCTACAGTCATAGATCTATATAAGTAGTATAAATTATTTCACCGACTAAATTAATTCAGAATAGCTTCATTATTCAACACATTAATTAGTGAAGAATGCGTATAAAAATTAACTACTGTAAATCACTTATTTAATGCGTCATTAATTTAATGCGATATCTAGATTTTAGTCATAAATGCGCACCAATTAA
>JAUTBT010038392.1:6679-17600 GCA_032361225.1 Lepetodrilus schrolli
TTTCTGTCTCTCTCTCTGTGCCTCCCCCCCCCCCCCCCAACATTTTCTTACCGTTCCAAAACACATAATACCCAAAATGAACGAGTCATCCCACTATATCAAAGTTCATTATACATAGATTTCGTCTGTACTGTTGTTCCTTTGATGTATGTTTGACAATTATTCATAAATTACTTTACATTATAAATACCATGAATCCATTCAGCCATCTTCGCGATGCCAAAACGCGCCATTTCCGTGCTACTGGGGAACGTTCCGATGAACAGAAGCTTCTGAGCGTATATAGCCTTACAGATTGGTTTATAGATTTAGAGAAGGTATTTATCATTGGGCCTCAAAGAAAACCGATAAATTATCCACATTCTAGCTTAATGAATATGTCGACTGCGGCCTTGGTGAAGGGCGGAAAGACAAAACATCAGACAATGAAAGATATATTTGCATTGCCAATACATACCGATCTAAAAGCATTGTCCCCCGTTCCACAGAACGCTCGTGGTTCGGTGGAACGGTGGTCTGATAGGATAGTGTCAGTGATAGTGTAATCTGGCGATTTCAGATAGTGTTCGTACTTGGATGTACAGTATCATCTGTAGGTACCGATGAACTGATAACTTGTAGATAGTCAGTTATTGACAAGGTGTAAAAAGGAATATTAAACGACCGTGAATGACATGGTTAATTGGCTTTATGTTTGTGTCGTTGTTAAATTTATACGGAGAAGAGATTAAAAGTAATATTATTTTTGTATGGTATACATTTTAAATAAAGAATATATCACTAACCATTACCATGCTAATAGAACATTAAGATCAAGCTCAAACCTGACTCTCTGTGTCCTTACACCTAACCTCAAAATATTTGGTTACAGCACGTTCGCGTAATAGTCAGCAGGAACACACAACTCCTTTCCTCTAGAATTAAGAACTGCAGTATCGCAATTGTATTTTAAAACTCCGATTACAAATCTATGAGTGGCGGGTGGTAGCGCAATGGTAGAACGTTTGGACTTCGGAGCCAATGCCCCCGGGAGCCCGCCATCAATGTTCGCGAACGTTACGTTTCTGACGTGATATTGATAGGATGCACCGTCTGTAGAGTGGCAATGCAGATCTTGGGCTGTCTCTACCAGTTGGTGCTCGCAGGTTTACTGCAACAATTAAGAGCTACGGATGTTGCGTGTTTCATCCTGCCTTAAAACTGACAGTGAGCATGCCACCGCCATCGGCATTACAATAAGTTTTATTATTATAATTATTATTTTGTATTATTATTATTATTAGTAGTAGTATTAGTAGTAGCAGCAGTAGTAGTAGTAGTAGTAGTAGTAGTAGTAGTAATCATAGTAGTAGTAGTAGTAGTAGTATATCCTATTTGAAGACTAGCAGATAATTGCAGACAGACAGACATTTAGACAAACGGATAGATGGACATATAGAAAGCTAGACAGATAAACTTAATTTCATTTTACGAAATCCAGCAATAACTGGTTCGTTGACATTTATACAGCTGGACCCAGTTATGTGAAAGTGCCATTGCCTAATGGCGTCATTAGCCATTGCTCCTGCATTGAATTTGAATGCTAAATTAATGCTGCAGGTTGAAGGTTGAATGACAAGTTAATGGAGCAGTTCATACAACCGGGCGCAATCAACGTTAATGAAATAATCTTGAAAGCGTCTCTAAAAACCCAATTAAAAAAAAATATATATATAAGCTATTTGCCCCCGATAAATCTTCGACTTCCCTATCCGGCATAACTATATTGGTATTTTGAATAACCCGGAACCACTATTACAATGGGAATTGCTTCTTTATGCATTTGTCTCCATTCTAAGACAAAATAATAACTATTCATCAGTGGGAATTTGACAGAATATCAAACTTGTGTAGTAAAAAAAATTGATATGAATGAACCGACTCCTGGTGCGTGTGTTAAGGCGCGGTCACACTGGGCACGACACGATAACGAGATTGTTGCGGGAAAAAAATCGTAATAAGCACAAAATTTAGTACCCGGTCACACTGTAAACTATCCATAGTCTCGGAGGGTCAAAGTGTGTGCGTACATGCGATGCGATTCATCGACGGATCGCAACGACCGAGATCGCATGACTAGAAGAAGTTCTACTCGTACGACCAATCAAACTAGACTCATCGTATAAATGATCGACCCGTGTAAGCGAGCATTGTCACACTGCAACGATAGCGATAACGAATACTGAAAGTGTTTTCTCATTGTGGTTAACGTTATTGGGCTCTGTGTGACCGCGGCTTTACTCCGACTTCATTGAGCAGTCGCCCAAGACTGATCACTATCGTTTAAGTTCTGGGTGTTTCTTTCTTGTAATTCTATTTATTATTTTTAAATTGGGGTATAGAGCCGCTTTCAATATGCTTTCACTTATATCACGACTTGTCAGTTTAGGGCAGGAGAATGTTGCAGTAAATCTGCGAACACCTGCTGGTACTGACAAGACCAAGGATGATAACTGCATTTCCAGACATCGCATCCTATCAATATCGCGTGAGAAAGGTAACTTTCGCGAACATTGATTCCGGGCCCCCGGGGCGGGATTTGAACCTGGAACTTGTAATTCTAAGTGTGTCATGAAGGGAGCTGGTGTCAAATACATTGTATGAAAAGACAGGACACGCGTATAAAGGATGATATTGTCTTGCACCTTATATAGAGAAGAATGCAACACGGGGAGAGAATGTTCATGAAAAATAGAAAGAGGAAATTTAGCAATTATTTCCGCATGTTCGGTTTATAGATATAAATACTAATTTCCGGTTTAATAAATGATGTCCTCCATAAGAAAAGCATTATATAGAATCTAACCAAAGTCATGAAGTTACGAAATCCGAGACTTTGTCGAGGATTGAATCACTTTCATTGACGAGTGTTGATCTATTTGATATTCCAAGACATGAGAGTGATATTCTATTTATATCCCAATATCATTTTAAAGTCATTTAAGAAGAAAAATAACATATCATAAAGATTTAACTGTGAAGTCATTGTTTAGGCGGCTGTGCATTGGTACTGTTCCATAGCAATGCTATGACATCACAATGATAGCGATGACATCATATTGGAAGAACAATAATTTGGTCTATTGCTGTAGATATAGCTTGTTATTTGAAAGCGATATTTACTGCGAAAACGCAGTATTCTTCCATCTGGATAATGTATGCTAACGTCATGAGCTTGTAACATGACGTGTCACAATAGATCATCGGACGTTTTGAAATACAATGGCGAACCTAACGACAAGCTAGCCTACAATGGAAGTTGTTGGCGCATGTTTTCAGTAAAAGATTTGCTAGTAAGAGTAAGAAAGAATAATACAATATAATGATATGTATATGTATCGATATTCCATTGAATACATTGCGGGTCCATCACCATCACCACACACACACACATACATACACACGCACGCACACACACACGCACACTCACACGCACACCTCAGTTTACCACCAAAAGCTCATCAACACCAACCCATTTATACATGCGCGCACATCCATACACACATGCATGCATGCACGCACCCATACCATACACATACGCACACACATGCACGCGCGCGCACGCACACACACATACGGGTTCTTAAGAAACACATCCTAAATATGGACACTTCAAAACCTAACCCATCAAATCTCAATTTCTGCATTGACATCGAAATATTTATTCTAAAGAAAAATAAAAAAACACTTGTACAAATACAATAATTATTAACATTCTTCAGACATTATTAGCCGCTAAACTGGTTCTATTACATATTTGCATTACCCAATAGGGAGAGGAGGGGGTATTAAATGAGTTATATAATTTCCTTCGCGAGGACACAATGGCGAACAGAGAAACACACCAGATGCCGGTGTCACTGATTGAAGTACCACATGAAATCTATACCCAGGAGCATATCTGTCAAAACTGGAAATTAGAATATAATATGGCTAAGCAAACTGAAGTTTGTTGAAATAGCAAAATAAAAAAATACGTGACATCTATGCGAAGAGACTTCACTGAACGAATTCGAATATTTCCATCAATAGAAATAGCAAAATAATTCATCGAAAATATATTTTGAGTTTTAAGCGTAAGTGCCATCATGATAGACAAAATGATTTGGCTGTAGAACTTTCACCGTCTGTACTGTTTAATACTGGAAGTCTCTTTCTGTTGAAACCAGACCTGCATCTTCACTTTTTATCTTTAACACTCAAATCAAGACTTGTATTTTCCGCCGATGTGTATAAGCTTTGTTTATCTTTCTCGTTTGTAAACGCTTTGAGCATACCTTATCGATGTGGAGTCTAGCGCGTTATGTGCCCTTGGTAGTAGTAGTAGTAGTAGTAGTAGTAGTAGTAGTAGTAACTAGTAGTAGTAGTAGAAGTAGTAGTAGTAGGAGTACTATTGAATGTTTATTCAGAATAGAATATCAACAAAACCACATTACACAATTTAGATACAATACATCCGTATCCTTTACCATAGTATTTATTAGATAACACGTATGATTGATTTTTAGCTTGAGCATACTATTCATAAAACTTATTGACACTATATAGTGTTCATGCATTGTCTTTAATGTGACGGGAATGAGACGTCTTCGCCTAAACATCCGGGTTCTCGATATTGCCATTGCACTACAGTAATAGAAGCAAAGAGAGCCCGGATGTCGACTATCCAGTCTGTCGAAATGGTGAGCATGAGCCCACCAGCATAATATTGGCATTATGCAAGGTACTAGCGTACGATCATTTTCCAATTACCAGCTCATTGATGCCAGTGTTTATATCGAGAGGTTCCAGGAACATCGTCCGCATTAGAACTTAGCCTACAAAACAAGGACAGTAACTCTTGGTCATCCCGTAATTGGCATATAGAATACTTTATTCATCTCCGAGAGTGCTGTATTCGTGGAGGTACAGGCGCGGGGTTGTTGTCATCAAGCATGTGTTTATGGCCAAATAACTATAGGAACGCCAAGGAATAGGATTTTGAGCAGCGTGCCCATATATCAATCTCTGCTTTCCGTTAACAGAGTCATTCCGAATTATCAGACGCCATATAAACATCGGCCTAATTGCGAAGCGCACTTGGTTGCACCTTGAGATCGATCCCAGTTGGCATTGATGCCGTGGACATGCCGAAGCCCATCCCATAGGCTTGCGAATCATGAATATATGAAGCTATAGTATTAATTTTCAGATTCTATGTCGTCCGCATTTGCACGCGGCATTGATTAAGAAACGTTTCACGACGGTCGGGCGGTCATCGTTCCCTAGAGTGTGCTCTCACGGGCAACCATCTGCTCTGTTTGTACAGCGCAAGGAGAACCTACAAGGAATGACCGTAAGATCCACAATCCATGGCTGATGCTGTATAAATGTGGTAAATATTACATATGCATGCAGACATTGAAAACTCCTTACCGTAGAGAGAAAACACAGACCCGGGGAGTAATTGAAATTCAAATTCCACGGGGTTGTAGCCAGTTTGGCTAGCATACCATGATAGAAATGTAATAGGCTTGCAATACATTTCAATGAATTCCGTGAAATATCGATATATTGAGCTATTTAAACACCTTGTCATTGATTAGCGATACAAGAACGTATTTATAAAGGATAGGTAATCATGTACATTCCTTTGTCGCAGCTTTGATAATTGACCTTAAATAGCATTACCGTATACCTTCAGTAAATAGCACTACTAAGAATAAACTTGACTTTTTAAATAGTTGTAAAAATTGAAAGTGACAGTATTATTTCTTTTCGTTTCTCTTATATCTTCAAGTCCAATGACTGCATTATTTCAGCAATATCTTGGCGTGACAAGTTGAAATATAATTTGTCGAAGGGTCCATCCATACGAAAGAATGTTGCTCATTACGAAGGTTATAATATAATCTATCGTACGGTTGCATGGTTGGGTGTGTGTGTGTGTGTGTGTGTGTGTGTGTGTGTGTGTATGTGTGTGTGTGTGTGTGTGTGTGTGTGTGTGTGTGTGTGTATAGGGGGGATGGCGAGAGAAGGAGAGGCGGTAGCTTGGGTGGTACAGAGCGGTTGAGTGACTGTAGAGGTGGTTGTGAGCCGATGTCACGAGTATTTGGGGTAAGCATCAGAGGCTTGTCTCACACACAAACACATTTCTTTCATTAATCTTCCGCAACGTAACAGGTTAATACTACATGTTCTTATCGTGTATTCACCAATACCATCTATATTCGCAAAATACCAAATGCATAGTGATTGATGTATACAAATACCAATCTCCAATTTTGTTAGTTTCTAAGTATGGGAATCAATACTCGCCGGGTATTTATGGGACTAAGTGTCAGTATAGCCGTCGAGAAGTAGCAGTTTCAGCTGTAAGTTGGCCGCATCCTTCGGCACTGAATTATCTCAATACCAATGTTTGCCTTGACAGACTTATCATATCGATGTGGACCCATTCTTCCGTACGAATAGGTGCATGAATGCCACCAATCTAGTAACTGGATATCCACCGTGCATAATTCTTCCTGCGGAATAAAGCCCGTTCAATATCCAGACATGCAGTGTGCTTAACCAAAAGGGGAAGAAATTATTGTTGATTGATGTTATGACTGTCTGGTTAAGGGCTTTATGTCGGGTGACTGAAGCCAAACGTGTCCATATTTTGGGATTAATTTACTCTCAGACTACGGTGTAGTTATACTATTAATTTTAAATACATATTTTCACTATGTACAGAACGTTCTTCATATTAGAACAGATGTGTGCTTTTTTATTATTATTACTAGAAGAATTATTGAGTGTATAGTACTGGCGTATTGAACAGGATAAATGAGACGGCATTTTATCACCTATTGGGTCTGCGCTTCACGAAAGTGTCGTACTGTAGTTCGGTCGTGGACCAGAGCGTACGCCATGCTTTTACTAGTACAGGAAATGCAGTAGATGTCTATTTACGCTCGGACTACCGGTACTACGATTCGTGAAACACAGTCCTGTGAACTAAATGTCGTCTAGGTACACATGTTCCTGGATCTAAGAAAGTGCAGTATAAATTTGGTCTATAGTTGATTGTGAATCCAGACACTAGATTGATCGAGAGACAATCCCACGTACAGTACCTGTACGCCTATTAGTAATCCATTAATTAGGTTAGCAGTGGTCTGTACAAGCCTATAATGACCGGCCATACTTTGCCGTTAACGTGTACGAGTTACTTTAGTGTCTAAGCGTAGTGTTATACTGTATTGCATGGCCAAATATATATAAATTAAAATGTCATCTTTCAGTTAAAAAAAGTAAAGGAACTTTTAAATGTGTCTATTATGCACTCTTCTATTAAGAATGGTTAAATGTTTCCATTATTGTACATGAATTCCATATGATAATTAGTATAGTCCATATCGATCACGTTGTATGTTATTTGTATAAGTATTTATCTGTATTATTGTATTTTCCGGTACCACCGTGGGTAGTAATGTGAAAATAAATGAATAACTTGAATTTGTCTAAACATAGTTTTATACTGTGTTGCATTGATCGGGCCCCAATGATCTAATAAATACATAGGAGAATGAGAACAGGCAAATCTATGTGGTGCGGTAAGTGCACGGGAGCCAAGGGGGATGTATATTGGTCAAGGATGAGGATTGGTCAATTAATATGAAGACGTTGGGCATTACACTTAATGGAACGTACCGTTTATAATGCATCGTTGATTAGTTGCACATACTTGGGATTTATAATAATGTGCGCATTTATATTGCGCAAAATCCACGCTCGAAAGCGTGCTCATGGCGCTACATTATTACATCGGTTAATGTGCTCTCATTTTCTATCTCAACCTCCTGGGAAGTATGTAGAGTTGCATCCAAGATTAAATTGATATACGTATACGTCGCAAGGAGCTATTCTTCATGCCGACGAAAGCATTAAAGAACAATACGTAGTCTAATAGAACAATTATTTCTACATTAATTTTAAATATGTTTACACCATTATTTTAACGTTCATTTTAATGCGTTATCTCCAGGTTTATCACATAGCTTGTCAATACATTCTAGCTAGAGGGCGCTAAGTATATGTATTTCGTTTGCTGGTGCAATCGTGATACCAATGCAATGATATAATATTATATATGCCATTTACAGTTAAGGGAAAATATCATCAAGCAAGACCTATTTATTTGCACCGCCCACCTGTATATATTGTCATATGGATTTTCTTGTCATTAACGTATTATGGTTGTTGATTACTCATGAGAGTATTAAGACCATCCAAGTAATTAAGTACAACCCTTTATTGTCAACAATTTAATGAATAGGTGCTATTGAAAAGTCAGCGAATGCCAGAAAACGATCTCTCGTACACATAGATCATGACAATAAGTACAGTTATAAGGTCAAAATCACAACAATAGCTCAATCCCTTGCTTCCGTTGACTCCCAAGGTTAGCAATCCTGGCTGCTTTCTGCCCAAACATGATTATCGGTTCGAGATTCCAAACAGGTTATACCATCGGTGATCATGGTGGATGGCATTGAGAATTGCCTTGGAGACTACCGTGCCATCGCATGGTCAATTTGGCCAGTCGTTGAACATTATTTCTGACCACCCCTGGGATTTAACCTCTGCTCCAAACATGAAGAGATTGATCATAGGGGGAATAAAAGAGAAAACCGGAAGTCGGACATCTTTAATGCGTCCCGCTAGTACAAAAGAAAACTCAATAACTATGAGAGGTCATTGAAACCGGAACGTTTATAGTATGCATCGTATTTACGGTCACGACAGCGGAACTCCCGCGACGTACAATGGATATTACTATATATTATTTGTATAGACATGTTTATAATCTGTATACAAAGACAGCGAGCGTCCTTCTGGCATAAGACGGGTTCGTCTTGCGCAGCTTCCAAGGAAGGCAGAAGCCGGACAACCCATTCCTTGGCTACAATAGCTGGCGCCACGACAAAGAGAGACTGCTTTTATCGACGTCACTGTTCTTAAACGGGGGATCTGAGGGCAGGACAGTGACCATGAGTCATACATAGACGTTTATATATATATATATATATATATATATATAGAGAGAGAGAGAGAGAGAGAGAGAGAGAGAGATTATTATAATCTATATCTTGCACTTAGGGATAATCTTTGTATTAGACGAGCTTCAGTGAGTCTAATACATATAGATTGCAAACCGCTTCACTCATTGTTAAATACACCAAAGGAAAAATACCAACTTTAAAAACAATTCTCATTTTTATTAAAAATTGTGAATATATTAAATCGAGTCGATTAGCACAAAGTCTCCGATCAGAATTGTCATCTTGTTTACTATTTCCATGCAGTAGCAATTATAAATAAATAAATTATTATGAAATTTACGTAATGTGAAAATAGCTCCCTAATTTGTATAGTTATTAATCAGGGAAAGTAGCATGATACACGAAATATCTGTATACTTCCTTGTTCTCATACACTTACTTGAATTGTACTCTTATTACTGGTTATTCCAAGCTATATTGGTTACATTTTAATATATCCTAATTTATTGTATATGTATGCACATAATATTTGGCAAAATTGAACATATTATTTAGAAACAAATGGCAAAAACAGTGTAAATAATGTCCATATTCAACTTTCCATTGGATGATAAATGTATTATATATTAGCACGTTTCAACCAGATCTACGAAACATTACAAAAGTACAAAACCATGATTCATGATGTACCTTATTATGGATTCGCTAAATGTGTCATGGTATGTTAATACGCCCAACTACATCTATTTTTTGTTCTTTTCGGAAACGGTTTACTCGTAATTTGCTATTCGCTGAGAACGGATTTTCCGCCCAATGCATGTTTTTCATACAAGGATGTCTAAAATGTTCACATCTGGGTTTCAAGTACTTTTATAATGCAATTTAAGACCAAGAACTCCAAATTTAACTTATTTTTAGCATCGTGTAGGAGTCGAATATTGTGTCACAGAGATACATTGAATCGACTCCACAATTGAAAAATATGGTTAAATGCCGATATCGGAAAGTACCATAATTTAAGAATTGAATCCCTTGAATTTCGTTAAGTATAAATACCGATATAGTGAGAAAATATTCAAATCACGTAATTCGGGACTTCATTGGTACCGGATAAACTGTGAGTAACAGTCGTTAACGATATCCCCGTGTCGTAAACTGGCATCACGTAAGCAGCTGTGAATCGTGCTGTCCTGTATCTCGTCATGGTTAACACGAGTGTGATAACTGAACCACAAAGGTTTCCTAGAGGTTGTACTATAAAACAAAAAAATATGGTTGTATGATAATGATGAAGATGATGATGATGATGACAAATGGTGGTGTTTATTATGTGGTATGAATTAACCTTATGATGGTGCTGTTGTTGGTGAAGATAATGACGACTCCCTCTCTCTCTCTTTCTTTCTCTCTCTCTCTCACTCTCGCTCTCTCTCTCTCGGTCTTATTTCTCGCTCTATTTCTCGCTCTCCCTCTCTCTCTCCCCTCTCTCTCTCTCGCTCTCTCTCTCTGTGGCTCTCTCTCTCTCTCGGTCTTATTTCTCGCTCTATTTCTCGCTCTCCCTCTCTCTCTCCCCTCTCTCGCTCTCTCTCTGGCTCTCTCTCTCTCTCGGTCTTATTTCTCGCTCTCACTCTCTCTCTCTCCCTCTCTCTCTCGCTCTCTCTCTCTCAATCTCTATCTCTCTCTCTCTGTCTCTCTCTCTCGGTCTTATTTCTCGCTCTATTTCTCGCTCTCCCTCTCTCTCTCTCCCCCCTCTCTCAATCTCTATCTATCGCTCGCTCTCTCTCCCTCCCCTCTCTCTCTCCCCTCCCCCTCTCTCCCCTCCCCTCTCCCTCCCATCCCCTCTCTCTTTCTCT